>CATIWM010277929.1:0-23326 GCA_949671775.1 Mallotus repandus
GCACAACACCACCAACCTAATTTCAACATAAAAAGGTTCATCTTCAGGGACTTCTTTAGAGAGTAAATTGGAGAAGTTCATGGATGTGATGTCTATAAAAATGAAGCAACAAGATGAAGCAACAAAGAGGTTGGAAAATAGATTCAAGCATATGTACCAAGACACTCAGCTCATGTTCAAGAATCACTCTTCTTCTATCCATAATTTAGAGGTGTAAGGCAATCGACAAATTCTTTGTTAATAAGGAATCAGGGTTCTTTGCCAAGCAACACTAAACAGAATCCAAAAGAGTAGTTGAAGGCTATCACCCTAAGGGGTGGAACAGAAATTTAACCCCCAAAAGCATCCATGGAGTATGAGAAAGAAAAGAAGAAGGAAGAGGAGAAAGAATAAGAAGATGAATTGGTTAAGGTACAAGACGAGAATGAGCAAGAAGAAGGAGGCAAGAATAAGCAAAATATTGAGAAATCAACACCACTACCTGTGAAACCTTATGTACCTCCAGTTCCTTATCCACAAATGTTAAAGAAACAAGAGCATGATCATCAGTATACAAAATTTTTGGAGAGGTTTAAGGCACTCCACATCATCATGCCTTTAATGGAATGTCATTCTTAGATGCCAAAGTATGCCAAGTTTCTGAAGGAGCTTATTTCCAATAAAAAGAAGTTATAGGAGTATGAGACAGTCACACTCATAAAGGAGTGTAGTGCAATCATCTTGAATAAACTTCCTATGAAAAGGAAGCGTCCATGGAGTCTTACTATTCCATGTTATGTTAGAAATTTAAAATTTCAAAGAGCTTTATGTTATTCTAGTGCTTTAATTAATCTTATGCTTTTATGTTTACAAGACGTTGGGACTAGAAGAAGCTAAACCCACAAGTATCAGATTGTAACTTGCAAATAAGACAGTGAACGAACCAGAAGACATAGTGGAAGATGTGCTAGTTAGGGCTGGGAAATTCATTTTTACAGTTGATTTTGTAGTCCTTGACTTTGAAGAGGATGAGGAGGTTCCATTGATCCTTGGTATGCCTTTTCCATACATTGAAAAGCAGTTATTGATGTATATGATGGAACTCTCACATTGAGAGTAGGGGATGAGAGCTGCATGTTTAATTTTTATCAAAGCATGAAATATCCCTATGATGAAGATTTTTGTACGTGAGTGGATGTTGTTAATAAATGTGTAAGTAAAGTCCAATGAAGGAGGTTGACAAAGTCTGTGGAAAATAAGAATATTGAGAAGTGTTTTCAGGTACAATCCTCCCAAGATGAAGTACACCTTAAACACCAACCCCATATACCACACATAAAATTACCAAATACGGAACCACCCTCAACTATAAAACCACCAAAACTAGACTTGAAGCCTTTACCCCCAATATTTGAGGTAAACTTTTCTAGGAGAAGATCAAACACTACCTGTGATCATATCCTTTAAACTGAGCAAAGAACAAGAGGATTTGCTAGTGGACATGCTAAAGAGGAGAATAAAGGCAATGGGTTGGCAGATTTCAAACATAAGGGGCATAAGTCCTTCTTATTACATGCATAAAATCTTGATGGAGAATGGACACAAGCAAACTATTGAAAGGCGGAAGAGGCTTAATCTAAACATGCAAGAATTGGTGAAGAAAGAAGTAGTCAAACTTCTTGATGCAAGGATCATTTACTCGATCTTAGACAGTTCATGGGTAAGCCCGATTCAATATGTACCAAAGAAAGGAGGAATAACAATTATGAAAAATGAGGAAGGGGAGTTCATTCCTACAAGAGTTTTAAATGGATGGAGAGTGTGCATTGATTACAGAAAGCTGAATGCATCCACAAGAACAGACCATTTCCCTTTACCTTTCATTTATCAAATGCTGGAGCGGATCACAGACATGCCTTTTATTGCTTTCTAAATGGGTACTCAGGGTACAATTAGATTGCAATAGCTCTAGAACATTAAGAGAAAACCACTTTTACATGTCCTTATTGCACATTTGCATACAGGAGGATGCCATTTGGATTATGTAATGCTCCTACAACATTCCAGAGATGTATGATGGCCATATTTGTAGATTTGGAAGAGGAGATCATGGATGTTTTCATGGATGACTTTTCTATCTATGGAGACTCATTTAAGGGATGTCTGAGCAATTTAGAGCAAGTACTTGTGCGCTGTGAGGAAACAAACTTTGTGCTTAACAAGGAAAAGTGTCACTTTATGGTAGATGAAGGAATTGTTCTTCGACATAAAATTTTAGTATAAGGCATTAAAGTTGGCAAAGAGAAGGTGGAGGCAATTAAGAAGCTATAGTACCCCACAAATATGAAGGGAGTTATGAGTTTTCTAGGCCATGCAAGTTTTTATAGGTGGTTCATCAAGGATTTTTTAGAATTATCTAAACCCCTTTATAAGTTGCTTGAAAGAGATTCACCTTTTGATTTCACTGATGAGTGTAAATTGGCTTCTGACAGGTTAAAGGAGGCCCTTATCTCAGCTCCTATGGTGATGGCACTAGATTGGAGTTTACCATTTAAATTGATGTGTGATGCCAGTGATCATGTAATAGGAGATGTACTTGGTCAAAGAAAGGAGAACAAACTGCATGTGATATATTATGCAAGCCAAACATTGACTGATACATAACTGAATTATGCTACTACAGAGAAGGGGATATTGGCTATCATTTTTGTTTTTGACAAGTTCAGATCCTACCTAATTGGCTCTAAAGTGATTTTGTATACAGATCATACAACATTGAAGTACCTAATGAATAAGAAAGATCCCAAACCAAGGCTCATTAGATGAGTGCTTTTATTGCACGAGTTTGACATTAAGATTAGAGAAAAAAAAGGCTATGAAAATGTAGTAGCTGATCATCTGTCAAGGCTAGACGTAGACCAAGAGGAAAAGGACAGTCAAGAGCCTATTAGTGAACTATTTTTAGATGAGATGCTTTTGGCCATGTCATACATGGGTGCCTTATGGTTTGCTGATATAGCAAATTTTCTGTCAAGTGGAATAATACCAGAAGAGTTCACTCCTCAACAAAAGAAAAAGTTATTTCGTGACTCTAAATTCTACATTTGGGATGAGCCATTTTTGTAGAGATTGTGCAATGATGGAATGGCTAGGAGATGTATAGTAAGAGAAGAAGTTGGGTCAATCTTGCATTATTGTCATGACAATGTCAATGGTGGACATTATTGATCACAAAGGATAGCTGCTAAAGTTCTTGAAGTAAGGTTCTATTGGCCTCCACTTTTTCATGATGCTAGAGAGTTTGTGATGAATTGTGATGCTTTTCAAAGGAGTGGTAACATTTCAAAGAAGGATGAAATGCTTCAATCTAGAATTCTAAAGGTTGAAATATTTGATGTATGGGGCATTGACTTTATGGGGCCATTTCCTTTGTCAGAGGGTAACAAGTACATTCTTATTTGTGTCAACTATGTTTCCAAATGGGTAGAAGCTCAAGCATGCCCAATAAATGATGTAAGAATTATTTACAAGTTCTTAACGAAGTTGTTCTCTCAGTTCGATATGCCTAGATTGATCATAAGTGATGGGGGAACGCATTTTTGCTACAAAAACATGGAAACATTATTGGCTAGATATGGGGTAAAGCACAGAGTAGCTACACCTTATCACCCTCAAACAAGTGGATAAGTTGAAATGAGCAATAAGGAGTTGAAGAAAATTTTAGAAAGGACAGTGAGCAAGTCAAGGATAGAATGGGCAAGGAAGCTTGATGATGCTTTGTGGGCATATAGAACTGCTTACAAAACACCTATTGGGATGTCTCCTTTTAGGTTGGTTTATGGCAAAGCATGTCATTTTCTTGTTGAACTTGAGTACAAGGCCTATTGGGCCGTGAAAGCCTAGAATTTTGATTTTAAGAAGGCAGCTGAAAAGAGATTGCTACAGATAAGTGAACTTAAGGAGATTAGAGAGATTGCTTATGAGAATTCAAGAATTTAAAAGGAACACATAAAAAGGTGGAATGATACAAGAGTTAGAGTGAAGAAATTCATGGAAGGAGATCAAGTGTTGCTATTCAATTCAAGGCTCAGATTATTTCCTGGAAAGTTGAAGAGTATATGGTCAAGACCATTTATAGTGACTCATTCATATCCTCATAGAGGTGTGGAATTGTGCAACACAAGAGGAGACATATTTAAAGTGAATGGATAAAGGTTGAAGCTGTACCATGGAGGCACATTTGAGGATTTCCATCAAGTTGCATACTTGAGGGAGTCAATTGGATGATCAACATGGCGGTTTAGCTCATGGACCAACCCTTAAAAGAGCGCTTCTTGGGGGCCCAACCAAGATTATTTTTATTTTGTTATATTTTAATCATTTCTTTTATGTTTTTGCAAATTTATTTTTGGTTTTGATTTTGTTTCTTTTTCATATTTCAGGTAGTGAAGGAAAGGAGGAGCTCTAGGCGAGGTTTAGTAAGTTTAATTTGTGTGGAATGTTGTTTAGTGTGATGTACAAGTCGTGATTATAATGCATTGCTTGACCATGTTGTGTTATGTGCTTGATTTAGCAAATTTTCATTAAAAAAATGCATGATCAGGTCGCATGGCTGTGCACATTTTGTGCATGGCCGTGCATTTTATGTCTCCATAATTTTGCATGTACAGGTCGCACAACCGTGTGCATTTTGCACACAGTGGTGCATCTTATGGCATCATTTTTTATGACTTGCAGGTCGTACAACCATGTGCCCCGATGTGCATGGTCATGTGCCTACTGCTGTCCCACTCTTAAAAAGACTTGAATTTTGTTTTTAAGTGGACTTTTCCACTTCTCAACACTCCCCACTTCCCAAAGACCTAGGGTTCCTAACCTTGACCACCTTTCCCACTTCCCCAACTCTAGAAAACCTAACCCTGGACCACATTGCCCAATTCCCACAACCTTTCCCAATTCCCCACTATACCACCTCCTCTATATAAACACCTATCTCCTCATCTCTTCCTCACATTCTCTCACCCTTATTCTCTTCATTCTCTATACCATCTTCCACTACACATATTCTCCTAACTCTTCATCTTTTACAATTCACCATGGAGAGAGAGAGCAAAGAAAGAAGAGCATTGCAAGGAAGAAGAACGCTCCTCCTTCTAAAAGAGCAAGACGTGGTAGCAATTCCAATAATCTAAGTGGTGCTAGCGAGGAAAGAATGGTAAAACCCTTCCCTACTCAAATTCAATTTAGGCATGTGAGCATAGGAATAAGTTTGAATAAATGATGGGTAGGAAGATTGTGCCTAATAGGTATGTGAGTACTACATCCTTGACCGAAATTGGGTTGCTAGATGAGATTAATTTGTATGTCAATAGGATGGGGTGGAATGATTTTATCATGATGTAAAATCCCTTTTATACTATACCCACTTGTGATTTTCTTTCTTCTTTTAACTTTAATGACCGCACTCTCATGCTTACTTTTAATTTGGGGAATGAGGAGCATACTTTAGGATTTTTTAAACTTAATGATGTATTTCATTTTCCCAAAGAAGATGCTAATGTTATATATGATAGGCATGAGTTTTGGAGAGAAATAACCAGGGAAAGAGCAGTTTTCTATAAGCCTAGGTCAGCGAAAGAATCTCAAATTCGATCACCCACATTGAAATATTTGCATAGGCTCATGGCCCATTCTTTATTTCCAAGGAAAGAAGGAGACTCCATGGTCATTACCACTGAGCTTAACATATTGTATTGCATGGATAATGATAGAAAGCTCAATGTGCGTCATGCTTTAGTTGGGAAATTGAGAGATGTTGCTACAAAAGTGACCGGAGCTATCAAAGTGGGGGGATTAGTAACCACCATAGCTAAATACCTAGGCTTTGACACCAAAAACATGCCTTTTGAGAAAGTCATGGGTCATTATTTTATTGACACTAGCATGATGGAAGCCATGGGTTTGGTTAGAGTTGACCATATAGAGAGAGCTTTTCTGATTCAACCCGTACCCCCTGAAGCCCCACAAGAAGAGGAGGAAGATCAAGATGCTACTCTTAATGATGTCATAGAGAAGTTGGATAGTTTAGAGTTGCAAGTTGGAGTAATTGACTCAAATATAGGAGAGCTGAATTCTGAAGTTGAAAGAATGGGTCTCACTTCAAGGCAAATGAACTAGACATTAAGCATGATTAACCATAACATGAATGCCTACTTCAACTTCTAGAACTTTGTTCCACCTTCTTTCCCACATAATGAAGAGATGGAAGAAGAAGAATCCTCATAGTGAAGCTTTTATTTTTAATGATGTTTGGTTCTAGCTTGAACAATGTTTATTTTATGTTTGTTTTAAGTTATTTTTAATTTGATGTTTTATGGAACAATGTGTTCTCATGTTTTATGTTTTATGTTGATTTTTAATGTTGAAGTTTGCTTGTGTTTAAGTTATTCTTGTTTAAGTTGTTGAGGATTTTGATTTTATTAATGTTAATTATTTTTGTTTCAAGTTAATTTCCCTCTTACGTTGTTGCAATGAATGGCTAATGCTTGTCCCATGCAATATGATGAAAATAGGTTTAATTAAGTTAAGAAAAGAGCATCAATGCAGGTTTTTTTAAAGGCTAAAAAGTGTGATTTTTGTAATTAGGTCGTATGGCCATGCACATTTTGCACACAACCATGCTCCTTACGATTTCAAGAACTCTGCATTACTAGGTCACACGGCCATGCAACTTTTGCACATGGCCATGCGACTTAATGACCATTGACAGCACAAATTTTTTTCCCTATTCTTTTTGTCATATGCTCATGCAATGAGGACATTGCACATTTTAAGTGTGGGAGAGGAATTAAACTTTTTCAAAATTTAAATTTCTTTATTAATTTTTGATGTTATTTTTGATTTTTCATTGGAGTTTCCTTGTTAAATTGGGGATTTTAAGTGAGCCTAATTTCCTTTTTAATTCCTAATTCCTATTTGAATAAGGAAATTTTGAGTTGATGATTTTATTTTTTCCTTTTTGTACTTATTTCTTTTCCTTTTCATTTTAGGAATAGAATTTCTTATATCCCATACCCTTTTCTTATTTAAACCCTACTTTTATTTTATTTTATTTTATTTTTGTTCTTGTTATTTTTCATTCTCTTGTATTGTTTATTTTGGTGAGTACTAATATTGTTGTGATGGCTAGAACAAAACTCAATTCCAAGGAAGGAGGCTTAGTGATGGTAAGGGTAAGTCCAAGGATATAAGGAATGATTATGAACCTTTCTTTGCCATCTATTCTGAAGAGGAAGGCAATAAATTATGCACTTTAGTCAAGAGAAATTTCAGCAACCCAAAATACTTTGATGATGAGGTACTTTTTAACTTGGGGATTAATGGAACCATAGATGAGTTTTGCAATAAATTAGGGTGGTTTAAATTAGTTGCAGCCTAACATGATGTATTCTTTGAGCTAACTATAGAATTTTACACTACATTTAAGATTCTAGATGCAAATCAAGGGGTCTTTTCATGTAGATTCTTTGCAAAAGAGTACTATTTTAATTATAAAATCATGTTTGATATCTTTGGTTTTCTTGAAGGAGGTGTTTGTCAACCTCCATTGGATTATAATATCAGTAGTTTTTGGGCATGAAATCACTGAAGGTGATAGAGTTTATGAAGGTCAAGTGATGACTAGTGGTTTGATCAAAGATCACTCATATTTAATCATGCATAAAATCCTGTCACACATAATCTTTGGAAGAAAGGATAGCACCAGGGTTTCTCCTGATGAGTTATTTGTTTTGGGGTGCTTGAAAACTAACACAAAAGTATGTAGTACATACTTTGTTTTATGTTCTATGTGGCGTGTTGTGCAGGCTAGGAAGGCATTGTTGTCAATGGGGCATATTGTCACTGGTTTGGCATTGTATTTTTCTCCATTCGAATTTGCCAAACATCAATTGGAGCCTTTGGAAGCCAAATCCCTAGATGAAGATTACCTTGTTTGGGTTAAAAATTATCACAGAGTTTAATGAGCTTCATGATATCACTTTAAAGAGATGCTATTTGTTGCGTCAAGCAGTGATGCAATATGGTGAAGTCCCTTTGCCTCCTAAAATAATGGAGGAAGAAACTAATGAAAGTGAGAACAAAGCCAGGAAGAGAGGGAACACAAAATGTTGGAGTGATGGAATCAAGGAAAAGATCGAGGAGTTGATGGACATCTCTGATAATAGGATTGGGAACATGATCACGGGCTTGTCTAATGATATGAAAAAATTTGAGAGGCATTGTGAATTATGGGCTATAAGGTTGCAAGCCCAAATTGATGAAATCTTTCTCATACTCCCTCAAAGAAAAAGGTATAAGATGATCAATGAGACGACAAAAGCCATTGTTGGCACTCCTTGGACTTCCCCACCAAGTGCATCAGATTGAGGGAAGTACATTGTTCTTTAGTTTTTATTTATTTTGTGTCATTTTATTTTCCTTGTTTGTTATGTGTTTGTTTTACTTTAAGAGTCATGTATGTTTTGGTTTAATTTTTGCGTTATTCATGCATTACTCTCATACTTGAATTTTTGCAACATATTCACATATAGAGCCTTATTCATTAGTCTTAGTTTTCTAGAAGAAATATTTTAATCTTCCTTTAATGATTTGTTTAGGCTTTTAAATTAGGAGAGTGACTTATGGTTAGGGATTTTTAAATTTTAATGAACTTAATGCTTACTTTTTTATTGAACAATTGAATTTAGATTCTTGATGCTTGAGAAAAGTGTTTGTGAGTAGGAATTTGAAGCTACTTTAGAGTGGTTAAATTCTCATGTTTATTTTCTTCTAAAAAATATTTCAATCAATAAAACAACAAGATAGAGTGTAAAACACACTCGTTTGGAGCAAAAATCTTTAAATGCTCCTTCTACTCCAATGCTTTTTTAGAGTAAGAGTATCCAAAGGACCCTTGTTAGAGGTATCCATACTGAGTAACACAAGAAAGGTGGGGGATACTGAGATTGGGAAGATTTTCATTGAATAAATGTTTTCAAAACCTTGTATGTGCTAAATTTTAACTCTCTAATTGTTAGCATGATTCCTCTTTTCTTCCATTTTTCTTGGGTGTCAATTATTTGCTTTCATGATTTCAATAGAAAAGTATGCTCTTCACACGGTAACAATGCATTCTTGACCTGAGGTTACTGTTTTAATTTTTAGTTTTTAAGCTTTTTATTAAAGGAAGATTAAGGTAGTTAGTCGAGTTGAAGGTAGTTAATGAAAATGATTCTTTAGGCAAATATGTGTTTTCATGCTTTGCTTGAGAATAAGCAAACCTTCAAGTGTGGGGAAATCTTGATGAGTGTGAGAAATGCATTATTTTAAGCACTCAATGTGTTAGGACTAGATGCCATTTCAGTTGCATTTGTGTTTCTTTTGTTGAGCTTTTGTTTAGTTTGAGTATTTGTGTGCATGGTTTGTGTGTTTATGTATTTTTAGTATTATTTGGTTATTTTTGTGCAGTTAGGTGGTCAAAGAACAGTAAAGGAAAGTTGCATAGAACTCATGAACGTGCTAGAAGAGTCAAATGAGCAAGCAAGGGAGCATTTAAGGCTGATTGGAGCGAATTATAGAAAAAGAGTTGTGCATGGCCATGCACAAAAGACACACGACCATGCGACCTACTGACAACAAATATTGAATTTCGAGTTCAATTGTTGATTTTAGGGGATGTGATTGGGATTTCATAAGGAAACAAATCAAGGTGCTAGGGGCAAGGGTTTTATGTGTGTGTAGCCTCAAGAAACAAAATATTATGTCATTTTTTTAAATTCTTAGATTACAATTTTCTTTTTATCATTTTTAGAGAGAACAAAGACTAATTCTTGTTTTTATGTTGGTTTGGAGATTGAGCATAAGGATTGGAGAATAATAATCCTTCTATTCAAAAGGGGGTTTTTCTAAATAATTGCTACTGTTCATTTTTCTATTTTTAATTAATGATGATGTTTATTTTCTTCTATTCTTCATCTTTGTCTCTTATCAACAACACGAGTGGCTAAGTTCTTTGTTAGGGTTCTTGTTTCAATTCAACCATGTGAATATTGCAATTAAACCTAGGACATTAATCTAAATCCTTTGGTTGTTATTGAACTTAATGCCTTCAAAGGATTGATCACCCTTTGATTTAATGCACACAATGAAACTTTATCGAGAGATAGGTTGCATTAGATATAAACAATAACCTATTATATGCTTTATTAGTTGAGAGCCATTTAAGCAACTAATATTGATTAAGGGTTGGTGCTTAAACCGGGTTAATCGAACACTTAGTAAGCGAGAGCTATAAATCTAAGATGTCAACCTACTTGGTTAATTGTAGGGTTGTCCTAGAGCAAAACCTATAATTCTTTAGATACCTTTAAATTGGATTAAGGTTAGGCTTGGCTTAGGTGTTAATTGATCTTAAGAAATGGTTGAATTGGTAATAAGAACTCTAGGTCTTTCAATTGATTATTATTTAATTCAGATTTTCCTTGTTTAATTCAAAATAGCATTTTTCATTGTTTAAACAAGAAAACAAAATTAGTATTATAGTACTCAATTTGCAATCTCTGTGGGATGATATTTATTTACTACTTGTATGATTCTATGCACTTGCAGAGACCCAATCATGGAATAAGTAAGAAAATGGTATACATACCATAAGGCTTTTGATTTGAGATAAGAGGTTTTAGTGTGGTTGGCGGAGAAATGTGCAGATTGTGGGGCTTAAACCTTATTCTAAAAGGTGTAGGGAAGCCAATTTGCCTTAACTTGAATATGACCATCTTAAGAGAAGCCAAAGAGGGTCTCAAACTCTTGATGAGTCATGAATCTTTCTTTCCTATTCAACTTGCAATGCATTGAGAAGTATGGATTCTCATCATCATAATGCATCGAGCAAAGATTAAAAGTGGAGAGAAATTCAATAATGAGAGTAGGGTAAGAAGGTAAAAGAGTGAAACCATAATCAAGCAAACCCACTTTAAGGAGGAGTTCCTTGAATTCATTAAAACAACCAATTACTTTGATAGTTGGCTCATGCATGAACCTTAATGGAATGAGAGTTCTCTTTTGAAATTGAGAAACTCTCTTCTTGATGTCTTAAGAAGAGTAGGAGAAGGGGGGATGTGATCTCGTTTATTTATCCTTCTTGGAAGAGGGCTCTTGAGAGGAAGAAGATGGAACCTTTGAGGGTTTTTTTGGTGCCATGGTAAACAAAGAAAAATTGCTAAGGAAGAGGAGAAAAAAAGGGAAGAAAATAAAGAGAGAATTGTGTAGAGAATGAGTGAAAAATAAAAGAGAGAAGAAGGGAGTATATATAGAGCAGTAGTAGGAAGAGGAAGTGATGAAAAGTTTGAATTTTAGTCAAAAAGCGCATTAAAAAATGTATTTAACTAGGATTGACGTGCCTATTGAATGCAAAAATTTGGTTTTCCATATGCTATTAGGAGCGCAGTCCTAGTCAGGACATCAAGTGTCCTGATCGAGACAAGCATATCCCGAGCAATCCCGAGGTCAGTCACAATCGAGAGAAGACCGGATTATCTCGGGGATAAAATAAAGAGACCTCTCGTTTTGACCCGAGTGATGTTTCGGGCAGGACGATGCTCGTGACGACCCTCTAACTTTCAAAAAAATTGCAATCAAGTCCAGAAATTATTACAATTTAGTCCCTACATACTAAATACACATCCAATTTAATGAAATTGATTTCAAACAATTATGACCATAATTAATAAGGAGTAAACACATAAAAGAGCATATAAATAAAAAAAGATTTATTTTACCAACATCGAAAACAATTAATTAATTTAATTTAATTCAATAATTATTCATTCATTAGCAAAATAGGAAAGATTTTAAAAAATGATTCAAAGGGAAGAAAAAAATAAAAATAATATTTGAAATTAAATCAAATAAGCATGTCATAACTCATGTGCCATCAACACTTCAATTAACAACCAAAGAAAATATTTGAACACATAATTTATCGTCTAGCAATAATATCAATGAAGTGCAAACATTTGGTCAACAATTTATATGCATCAATGCAAGCTTGAACCATCAATCATTCCAAGTTCATGCTTAATGAAATTTAATCTCTCCTCATTGAGAGGCTTGGTGAAAATATCCATAAATTGATTGTTTGTATCAACAAACTCAAGTAAAATATCACCATATTGCACACGATCTCTAAGAAAATGATGTCTAATGTCTATATGGTTGGTTCTAGAGTGTTGAATGGGATTTTTGCTAAGATTTATAACACTTGTATTGTCATATTTGATAGGAATATGATCAAGTTCAATACCATAGTCCCTAAGTTATTATTTTTTCCACAACACTTATGAGCAATAATAACTAGTCGCCACATATTCGGCTTCTGCGATGGACAAGGCAACCAAAACTTGTTTTTTACTAAACCAAAAAACTAAGCAATTACCTAAAAATTGACTAGTTCTCAGAGTGATCTTTCTATCTAGCAAACTACCAATAAAATTCACATCCGAATAACTAATTAAGTCAAAGAAAGATCTTCTAGAATACTAAAGACTTTAATGCAAAGTTCCATTAAAATACTTAAAAATTCTATTAATTGCATTTAATTAAGACTCTCTAGGACATAATTGAAACCTAGCACATAAGCATGTAGCAAACATAATATCCGACCTACTTGTGGTTAAATGAAAAATGGATTCGATCATACCTCTATAGCGCTTCTCATCAATCGATTTGTTATTCTCATCTTTGTTGAGTTTAGTGGTGGTGATCATAGGAGTCTTACTTGACTTAACTCCATCCATGCCAAACTTCATGAGAATGTCTCTTGTATACTTAGTTAGGTTGATGAATATCCCATCCTTGCATTGTTTGATTTGAAGTCTAAGGAAGAATTTAATCTCACTCGTCATGCTCATCTCAAATTCCCCTACATCAACTTAAAGAAATCCTCACACATGCAATAGTTAGTAGCACCAAGGTCCAAACCTTGTTTCACTCAAATTGATTTAACTCTTCTTGTATAGCAATGACCAAAAATTCATCACCCAAAGCATAATCAAAATTTTCGGGATCAATTTAAGAAATGAAGGCTAAATTGATAATAGATTTAAGTTAAGATCTAGTAGTTACCCCCTTTATAGGGTCACTAATGATAAGGTCTTGATTCCTCAACTACTATAATTATTTTATTAAAGACTGTATATGCTTTGCTAGAGGTGGCATAGCCTAGGAAAATTCCTTCATCGGCTTTAGAATTAAATTTCCCAAAGTTGTCATTGGTGTTTAATATAAAGCACTTGCATCCAAATACTCTAAGATATGAGATTTTAGGTTTTCTATTGTTCCAAAGCTCATAAGAAGTTTTGTTTAATTTGGTCTTTTAAAGATTCTATCTACTATATAGCAAGTAGGAATGTGTAAACGGTTATTTGGTTGGTTAACCAAACTGATTTTTTTGAAAATGATAACCGCTAACCAAATCGATGAGTGAAAGGAGGAGTTGGTCGGTTATTAGTTAACTAATATATTATTATAAAATGCTGAAAAGTAGTAAATCTTGACAATGGAATGATTATTTTGTGTATGGGGGGAAGCAGCAATTGGCGCTAGTTCGATTCCCACTGCCTCCAGATTTGGAGTTTTAATATTTTCTCTAAAAAGTCAAAACTAACATTCGAACATGGACCTTTAAAAGCTCAATGATGCATGCATACTACTAGGCCAAGCCTTATAATGTTACTCATATCTACCTTTATTATTAATATATCGGTCTTTCGGTCAGTTTCAATCATAACCAAAGCTGATTATTTTGAAAGGTTCTGATTAAAAATGAACTGAACTGGTCAGTTCAGTTTGGTTACTCGATTTTTGGTTAAATTTGCACACCCCTAATAGCAAGAAGTGTTTACAGCTTTCGCCCAAAGCATAAACGCAAGTTATACTCATTAAGCATAGCTAGCCATTTCCACTAGAGTTCTATTTTTCTTTTCAACTACCCCATTTTGTTAATGAGTTCTAGGAGAGGAGAAGGTATGTGAAATACCATTTTCATTGCAAAAGGTTTAGAAAAATTCATTTTCAAATTCGGTTCCATGATCACTTTTAATAGTTGAAATGCAAAACCTTTTTCTTTTTGAACTCTTTTGGAAAAGCTTTCAAATGCTTTAAAAGCATCATTCTTATGGGTAAGGAAACACACCTAAGTGTATCTAGAGTAATAATCAACCAATACATATGCATAGTGCATTCCACCTAAACTAGTAACTCTAGTAGGTCCAAACAAATCCATATGAATGAGTTCAAGTAGCATAGAAGTGGACACTATATTCTTGAGCTTAAAGGAAGTTTTGGATTGCCTTCCTTTTTGACAAGCATCACAAGTCTCGTCCTTTGTGAAGTTGAGTTTGGGTAATCTAACCACAAGTTCATACTTACTAAGATCATCCAAAAGCTTAAAGTTTGCATGTCCTGACCTTTTATGCTATGTCCATATGTTATGGGAAATAAACATTAAGCATTTGATGTCTTTGTTATCAACTTTATTCAAGTCAATAACATAGACATTATCAACTCTTTCACCACTAAAAATTACTTTGTCTTTATTTAGACTACCAACAAAGTAATTTCTAGTATAGAAAGTTACTTTAGTTCCCATGTCACACAATTAACCAATATTAAACAAATTATATTTAAGACCATCAACAAGCAATATATGATGGACATATAAGGATTGAGGATTACCAATTTCTCTAATGTGACTATCTTTCCTTTAGCATTATCCCCAAATGTAACATGTCCTCCATCCTTAGCGTCAAGCTTGTTAAATTGCTCCTTATCTCCTGTTATGTGTCTTGAATATCCACTATCAAGGTACCACTTGCTTTTTTGCTCTTATGGACTTTAAGCACACCTACATAACACAATTTACACATTCTTTTGAACTCAAACCTTCATTAGTCTGGGTTGGTTAGTCTCAAAGTAGCACAAAAGAAGCAATTTTAAGCGTAGTTTTATATAGAAGCATTTATTGCTAGTGTGGCCTTTGGTCATGCAATAGAAGCATTCAATATTAACAAATCTATTTCCTTTAGGTGGAAATGATTTCCTAGTGTATGAGACATGCCTTTTGTGTTGTGGTTGTGTAGACTTCCTAAAAGTCTTTTGTGCCTTAGGATAAGAGTGAGACATACTTTAGCAATGACATTGTGTATTGTAAGATGATTGTATTGTATGCTTAGGAGTGTTGTATCTAGTGTACATATAGGCATGTCTAGGTTGGAGCTTCTTAGCTTGTGCCTTAGCCCTTTGTGTCAATGTAGGTTGAGTCTTATGATACTTTTCCTTATCATTTGACATATAAGACCTTTTAGCTTTGAAAGCTTGAGTCTCAAGAGGTTTAGAAGTAGAAGGAGTAGAATCACTAGAATTTTTAACAAAGTTAATAATAGATGATGATGAAGAAGAGGGCATTCCATTTGTATATTCAATTCCATGAGTATCCTATAGAATTTTTAAGAGTTAAGAAGACTATTTAAAATCTCTTTTCCCTTTTTGAATTTACAAATGGAATTCTTTAACTTTAGGATCTCTTTAGAAAGCTTAAGATTTTCATTGTTTGCTTTCTTGAGTTTTTCCTCCAAGGAATTAGTGGATTTTAAGTCATTAGCAAGTTTTTCATTTGATTTAACAAGTTTAGAAAAATCATTTTTCAAACTTTCAAATTTCTTGGAGAAGTTAGATAGCTCATGCTTGTAAAACTTCTTCTTAGAGAGTAAGCTTTTACATAGGGGTGTGATTTAACCGAAAATCGAATAACCGAATTGAACTGACCTGTTTAGTTATATTTCGGTCAAAAACCTTTCAAAAAAATTAATTTTGGTTATGACTGAAACCAACCGAAAGGCCGATATATTAATAATATAGGTAGATATGAGTAACATTATAAGGCTTGGCCTAGCAATACACATGGATTCTTGACCTTTTAAAGGTCCAGGTTTGAAATTCAACTTTGACATTTTTAGAGAAAATATTAAAACTCAAAATTTGGAGATAGTAGGAATCGAACCGGTGCCAATTGTTGTTTCTCCCACACACAAAATCATCATGCCACTGTCAAGGTTTACTACTTTTCAGCATTTTATAATAATATATTGGTTAACTGATAACCGACTGACTCCTCCTTCCATTCATCGGTTCAATTAGCGGTTATCATTTAAAAAAAATTGATTTGGTTAACCAATCGAATATATGTTTGCACATCTTTACTTTTACATTTAAGCATGATTTTGCTCACAATAGAGTTCTCATCATCATCATGATCATCACAATCATCACAAAAAGAAATGAGACGTAGATGTTACCTTTTTCATTTTCAAGAGCCATGAAGCAAGGGTTGGCCACTTCTTGTGTCTCCTTTTCCTTTTCCGATTTGGAGGAGTTATCCCATGAAGTTTTGAATGCCTTCTTCTTATCCTTTACTCCCTTATTCTTCAATTTGAGCTTGGGGCACTCACTTTTAATGTGACCTGATTTCCTGCATTCGTAGCAAGTAACCTCATTTTTCTTCTTGCCATCAAACGTCTTATTGTCTCTTTGTCTTAAAAAGCTTTTTTTCTTCAAGAATTTATTGAATCCTCTAGTGATTATAGCTATCTCATCATCATCATTACTAGAGTCCACTAAGCTTTCATTTTCACCACCTTTTTGAATAGCCTTCAATGCAATGCTCTTTTTCTTCTCTTCTTTCTCATCTCTTTCATCTCCTCTTTGATTTATAGTAAGCTCATGTGTAAGGAGCTTTCTAATAAGCACATCGGTTGAAAGAGGTAAGAGGTCTTGTGCTTCCTCAATTGAAGTGACTCTAGATTCCAAATCGTTCTTAGATAGGATTCTTAGAATCTTGTTGTTCACTTCTTCTTTGGAAAAATGTTTTCCAAGTTTCTTGAGAGTGGTGAGAAGAGCATTGAGGTGATTGGTCATTTTGGTTATTGATTCTTAAGGCTTCATCTTGAAGAGTTCATCCTTATACATGTGGAGTTGAACCTTCTTAGTTCTCACTTGCACATTTCCTTTATAGTGGTTTTCAAGTGTTTTCCATACTTCTTTTACGGATTGACAATGTTTAACTTTGCCACCTTCTTCTCTTGGCATAGAGGAAAGTATAGTGATCATTGCTCTATTATTTTTATAGTTTTCTTCTTTTTGATTATTGTTTCGTTGACTTCTTACAATAGTAGTCTTCACACCATCAATAGTAGTTTTAGAAAGTTCCCAACCCTTTAGAGCAACATCCCAAAGTCTGATGGGGTCACTATCTAAATATAATTCCATTTTAAACATCCAATATGGGTAATCATTACCATCAAATAAAGGTCTAAGAGAAGAAAAGTTTAGAGATTCACTCCTCATGATCTTGAATTATTGTAATTAAGTACTTAGAACATAAGCTCTCACACTAATTATAATTGCCCTAGGGGGTGAATAGGGCACTTTGGAATTTTAAAAAATTAAGAGATTTAAGCTAGAATTTAAAAGAGATTAAAAGAGTCAATAATTAAACATAAGTGTTTAAGGAGTTCGATTCATAAATGAGTCTACGTCTCCACCTAAATTATTCCTAAGTTAGGATTTTTAACACCCACCCCAATCTATTACTTTAAGATTGAGTTTACAAGAGTTTAAGACTCACTATTCAACCTTATAAAAACAATAGTTTTCTTGGCTAACTTTAAAACTAATTCCCAAGTGTTTTGTTGGCTAACACTTAAACCAATTCTTTCAAAAAAATCTCACTTCCCTTCTAATCTATCCTAAGAATTAGATGAAGTAGAAGTCCTATTTTTAACACATAACTAACTCTCAAGGAGTTAATGAATAATAAAGAAATTTGATGAGGAATATTGAAGCTCAATGAATGCTAAGAGAGAAATTTCAACTACCAAAGTGTGTAACACTTTAATGAACTTCCTGGAGTTGTTTATGTAGCTTGAGCATAAAAAATATGGTTATTGAAGCCATTAATGTCATCCCCAACCTCTTCAAGCTTCATTAAATACAATTCAACCTTTTGCAGGATTTTTTTCAGTCCTGGTCGGGATATTCTCAATCCTGGTAGGGACAATTGATAAAACTATCCGTTAGAGCTAACAGACTCATTGAGGTTAAAAGTGACAAGAGAATCCCGATTGGGACGGAGCTAGGGACCGGTGTCCCAGGTGGCATCCCAGTAGGGATGGGGGATCAAGATGAGCACTGCTTGTTCTTTAAAATTTTGACACTTTGGTCTCGGCTGCTATCTCAATCTAGACGGAGACTGGGATTGGTACTGTCCCATCTTTAAAAATTTGCTTTTTTTATTTCCCGAGCGAGTTGACTTATTTCTGAGTGGGATGACCCTATCCCAGTTGACATCTCTGTCAAAATAACACTTGGGATAGGCACTATCCCATCTTGAGCTTAAGGCAATTTAAGCCCCAGTCTTGGTTTTAGTTGGGACCGAACTCATGACTAGCTTCCAGACTTGACTTTTTTTTTTATATTTCTTTATGATTTTATTTTCCAAAATAACCTAACTTATACACACTTGAAATAAACTCATTAGATGCTCAAAATATGGTTTGTTAAGATCAAAATAAGGTTGATGAAGGTTAATCATTACAGAAGGTTAATCATTGCAGAAGGTTAATAAAAACCAAATGGTATGTGTGGACTACACAAGTATGAACAAAGCCTGTCCAAAGGATAACTATCCTATTGCAATAATCAACCAACTCATAGATTCAACAGCTTGTCATGATTTATATAGCTTTATAGACGTAGCACAGGGGTACAACCAAATCCTAATAAAGAAAGAAAATCAAGAAAAAACATCATTCATTACTCATAAAGGGTTATACTATTATAAGGTCATGCCCCTTGGCCTAAAGAATACCGGAGAAACATATCAGATATTGATGAACTTCATATTCAAAGATCATATTAGAAAAATAGTTGAATTTTGTGCCAATGATATTATTATTAAATGTCAAAATATATAAGATCATCTGGCAGACCTCAAGTAAAGCTTGCAAACCTTGGATAAATACAGAGTCAAGCTTAAATCTAAAAAAATTGTGTCTTCAGAGGAAAAGTAGGAAAGTTTTTAGGATTTATAATCTCTCAAAGAGGTATAGAAGCCAATTCAGAGAAAATGTAAGCTATCTTGAACATGAAAGCTCCCACCATACTGAATGAACTCCAAAAACTAAAAGGTCAGATTACAACATTCGGAAGGTTCATTTCTTACTCGACTAAACATTATCTTCCACTTTTTGAGCATTGAAGATTACAAAAAAGTTTAAATGGAACATAGAATATCAAGAAAGCTTTTGAGAAGATGAAAAGATTCTTAACAACTCCACCTTTTACTTAGTGGACCAATTTGGAGAGAGATACTATATTTATATATAATCTGGGCACGAGTCCATAACTTCAGTGCTTGTATGAGAAGAAGTGAGGCAACAAAATTTAGTTTATTATGTTAGTAAAATTCTTAGACGGGCAAAAGTTTGGTATCTCAAATAAGATAAGCTTGCCATGACAGTAGTCCATACTACACAAGAACTCAGGCATTATTTCCTAGCTCACTTAATTATAAAATGAACAAATTATCCTCTTTGAAAATTATTTCAAAGACTAGAAACATTTGGACAACTAGTTCAATGGTCGATCCAACTTGGTGAATTTGACATCTCTTATTAGTTAAGGCATCAAATAAAAGCCCAAGCATTGTCAGACTTTGTTCAGAAAATGACAGCGGAATAGATTGTTATCCATAGTATGTGTATGTATATATATGTGTATGTGCATATGTATGTACATATTGTTGGGTGATTAACTCATTTAATTGCTAGCAATTATTCAAACCATAAAGTAGAAGGACTAAGTGAATATTTTTTAAGGAACGCGGGGACTAGAGTGATAATTTGCTAATGCCTCTTTAATTATATAGCTGGTAGTTGCGAAGATAACAAGAAGACCCCTGAAATCCCCCATCTAACACTATAAACTTGTCATCTTCCCCCTCTCTATTCAATAGGCCTATGACCACCAAACCTCATAAACTTTTAATTGTAATTTCTCCTCGACGTCCTCTACACACTAGGTTTTGCCTTAAATGGCCTAGATTTTTACTGATAAGCCTTTGAAGTTTTAGCCACTTACTTCCATTTTATGATATCAATTTTCACTGATAGAAAGAGACAGTCACCACCACTAGCAAATTTCTCTCACTGCCAAATATCCATTAACACCGACCACACATGCGGATGTCATCGTTTAAGCCTTGTCGGAGTTGTGATTAGTAAATTTCTATTTCTTACTTGATTTAATAATCCAACCATTAATTTATCTTTTTGAATATATATTTGGTTTTCCCATAATGTTGCAAACATGTTGGTAAGTTCAGATTGTGTGGATGACATTTTCCAGCGGGTCCCACTCGCTGATGGTGAGAAAATGGTGACAGACCTAAAAATTGTGATTTAATTTTTAATAAATAGTATAAATTATGGAGATTAATTTCTATAACTAGAGCAAAGTCTAGTTCCTTACATATTGTGACATAAAAATTTTGAAAGAGTTTCGGTGGAAATTATTTTATTTATGTATAAATTATTTTTAGCTTGTCAAAATGAATTCTTTCAGCCTTAAATATCATATTTAGAGTGAATGCATATCAATTTTAATAAATTTTTAATTTTAGTAATTTTTCTAAAATTTTAGAGAAATATTAGGAATTTATTTGTTATTTATTCATTAAATAAATATTATCTACTATAGAGAATATCAGAGCGGGAATATTAAAGACTGTGCGGATGAGGACACATCAACTGACTCTCTCCACTTATAAGTTAATATTTTGAAGTGTATGTTAAATTTATGCATTAAAGAATAATTTGGTTGTTTATATTTAAAACGATATTTAATTAAGGAATTTACATTTTTGATATTTGAAGTATCCATAATGTTAATTTTGAAATTTAAACCTGCTAATTATGTTTTGATCATTATTGATGTTATCTTGCCATTATTCTTGTTAACATGATTATTAATGGTAATAATATTGTGGATGATAAAATACGAGTATTTTTTATTTTTTGTTATAGTATTCTTGAAATTTATTGTAATAATTTTTTAATACTCATTAAGGTCTCTAAAATTCATGCCAAGATAAAATGATACCTTTTCAGCTTTAGGATTATAGGATGAAAATTTGCTTTTTCTTCATACTACATGATTAATATCACTTCCATATGTATCAGTGTAGCTTCAATCATCATCATTAGAGTCCCAATATTTATATAAAATTTTAATAGCTGATACGACTTCAATATTTAAGTTAATTTAAGGAGCAGATATAGTTTCAGCTTTAGTTATTTTTTCCCTTCTTATATATTCCCTTGTTACTTGCCTTGCTTACTGTAATGTTTCATCATCATCACTTAAACCTTCACATTTAAGAACTACATTGTTGACACCAGCGGGTCCAACTCGGCACTCTTTGGATCAATGACCCTTTTTTTTCTTGTCAGAGGGTAGTGAGGAGAGTACTGAAAGAGCTTAGGGATGACATAAATCCACTTATAACCCTTCACTCAAGTAGGAGAAAAAGGTAGTCACCACTCGGTATCATCCGAGAAATTATCCACTTTAGGGAATTAGGCAAACTCGAATCCCTTTCTTGGAACCGCATGCGCCCATTGGATAAAGAATTGGGCTTGTATAGCGATGTCAGTAGGATTAGGCTCTTTTGTTCGAGAAATCTCCATACTGCTCGGATGTTGAGCATTGTCGGCCTTACTTTATATATAGTGCTTCTAAGAATTATGTACTATTACACATCAACTATTATATACAAGTGCAAACATAATATATACCCAGAAGCACAAAAGAGCATGATAAAATAACACATGAATATTGTAGAATGATGCATGATCATGGCAAAGGCTAAACTAATGTTCATAATATGGCACACATGGTATAAACATAACATGATAACATAAAAACATAGGATAAAATCATAAACATGAGAATTAAGAAAGCATGTAAGCATGGTAAATCTACTTGATATCGCAATATCATACAAGCATGGCATAACACATGATAATATATTATAAATATACAAATAAATAAAATGCAAATAAAATAATAACAAGGCAAACAATTAATACATGGCATGGCAATTATGGCAAAGCCATGTTATGAACAAATATATGCATGCTAAATAATGAAATAAAAACAATAAAATAAATTAAAGAGGAGGGAGTTGAGAATGACTAACACATTATGCGAATATCCTCTCCATGATTGCTCCATATTTCAAGTATCGGGGCAATAAAATATTTTATTTGAAAAATGAAAGAAAATCACTTTAAAAACCAAAATAATGGTAATAAAACACTTTAAAATTGTATTTGGTTTGAAAAAGATATAAAAAGAAATAATTTTGTGAAAAATAGCTTAAAAAGCCCAAATAAATGAAAAATGTTTGAAAATGTATTCTAAATATAAAGGATTTTAGAAAAGCATTTAAAAGTTATATTTGATTGATTACATGAACCATTAATCCACAATATGAGATTCTATCAAGTTAGGTCTTAAAATGTGAATTTTGTACCTTGGATGGACATTTCCACATTATGAATTATTGAACACATAATCAAATCATTTATTTAAAAAAACTAGAAAATAAAAGAAATTGTAATCCATATTCTTGCATTTGGATGATTTTTGTGATCAATAAAGAACAACACAAATAAAGCATAAAAAAAATATTAATTTTATTAGAGAATAAAGCAAAATTTAAACTTACCATGATAAATTTTATTTAACAAAAGGCAAAACTCCACTAATAAAAGTGAGAAAATGAAAAAGGATTAATTTATTTAAAAAGGAATTGAAAACAAGTGAAAAAGATGCCATTTTTTTATTAACAAGACATTATTTACCCAATAAAAGAACAAAAACAGTTTTGGTTTATTTTTAGTTGATTTCTAGTTTATTTTTGATTGCTGACAGCAAATAATAGTACAAATTAAACATAAAAATAAATGGAAAAATTAATGCAATTGACAAGATAAAGCATAAATAATATAAAAACGAACATGTTATAATAAAATTACAAATTAAAGAAATAAGAATGGAGTAGAAGTAGGGATTGCAAATAAAATACAAAAATAACAAGAACATAAATAAAGCATAAAAATAAAGAGAAATGAAAGTTAAGTGTAGAGATTGAGATAATAATTGGAAATAGAACAACATAAATTATAAATTG
>CATIWM010277949.1:0-17564 GCA_949671775.1 Mallotus repandus
AGAATATTTTCTACAAACAAATGGAATAATTGACCAAAACAGATATACAACCATTAATTCAAGTTTATAAATAGAAAAATCGATGATATTAACATGGCTATTTCTCGACTTAAACACCACAGATAAATGATGTGTAAAAGCTCCTGTATCACCCGGGGGAATGGGGACCCTAGGCTAGTTGATACAAGATGACAGGCACCTATAATGAGGTTGGCAGTTAATGTGAGACCAGAATTTGCGCCTGAGTACCTCATCAGATAACTCTCATCTTTGCATACAAATAAACGCAAACGAAGCCGCAGAGGGGATGCCTGGTATTCAGTTCGGTATTATTGTATTTATGGTGTACCAATGATTTTGTCTTCGGTATAACTGGCAGTGCAAAATTCGATTGCCCAAGTCTTCCTTCCTACTTGTCTCGCAATTCCCTCTTTGGAAGTAAATCAGGCCTCCTGAATCTGAATCTGAACCTTATCCCTACACAGAGAGAAACATATAATAATGCAATTATATTTAAATAAATAACTACTTTATTAGATATATATTTTCTATAAGATTACTAGTGTTTCAAAGTGTCAAGCAAGCATGTTGATTCACAAGTCCAAGTCCCGCATTTGTGTGCTAAACAATATTTGGCACAGATTGTACCCCAAAAGATGCCAGAAGCATTTCATAATCAGAAATGACTTTTGAATAAAAAAAATTAACAGAGAAGTGGATGGAAAATGAAATTAGTGCCCTCAATATTTGATTTATATTTTTAATAACCAGAACCCAGAAAAAATAAACCCCTCAAGTTTGTTAGAAAATGTCAGGTCAAATTAAAGAATGATCATTACCATTCGAATTTCTTGAGAAGAACTTCAGGATTTCATCAATAATAATGACCTACAGCAAATGCATAAATATTAGCAGCAGTCCAAAAGGGAGGGGGAAGAAAATAAGGTTCTAGCAAGTGATATACTACATATTTAATATTCTTGCAAAATTCAGGAAAAAGGCTTTGCATCTTACTCCTAAATAGTCTGATTCACTACAGGTAAGGTACCAGTTGGTTGACACCAAATTCAAAATATAACTTTATTCATTAGCCCCAGAAAGTCCATGTTAGTAAAAAAATAATAAACTGAGAAAGCGAGGATTCATTCATACAGGGAACGAAAGATAAAGAACAACAGTCCAATCATCCCATGACAAAGGTGTTACCTGCAACAAATTATATTTTGTCACGCATTAATTCCTTGACAATGAGCAAAAACTATCAATAACCACAAGCAGGATGAAAAATTAAGAAGAAAACAACTTACAGAGAAAAGAATAGATAGTGGATGCACATATAATATTAGTATGTGAAAAATCATTGTTAGTATGATGGAAGCAACAAGCCACAAATTACTCCAGGGAGGTATAACACTGAAAAAGGGAAGTATTTCCAGTTGAAAGTCAGAACTTATCCAAATGAAAAACAAAATAGGATTGAAGTTAGAAGGACAAAGCTCCAAACAGACAAGAAATTATCATTAAAATTGAATACTCACAGAAGTGATTGATTCTCGCTGAGATTGTTCAAAGCATTAAACATCTCAACAACGACAAGAACTGTCATGGAGACAGTTGATGGATGCTTATCATCAAATATACTACATGGATATGTTGTCTCTCTTGTTGAACAAGAGTCAAAATTCATCTGCAATAAATGAAGAATTAGGAGTTCCAAATATGGGATTCCATAGACAATATTAACAGTTATATGGCAAATGTTTTTGCAAATGAAATCTCACCAATTCAGTATATGGTAGTTTGGGGCCATTTTCAGAGTAAACAAACCACCAAACAAACCCTGCAACTGTGGCAAGGCCAACATAGGCTGCATCAACCAGAAATTAAGTCATACACCTTAGAAATATGGAGAAAAATTATGGCATAAAAAATTTATGGCAATTTTCAGTAATTGGCATAAAAGTTTGAAGAAGTCAAGTAACAATATTAGAGTATAAATGTTGAAAAAGAAAAAAATATATATGTGAGGAAAACAGGCAGAGAACTGATACGATATACAAAAGTTTTTTTTAGGTCTTAGACATTTCAAACAATCACAAATTATAAAATTTCCAATTATTGTGATATAACTGACTTTAGAAATCCATTCAAGAAATTATTAGTGTTCTAAACATACTTTTCTTGTTTCAAGTTAAATATTCCATTATCATTCTAATTAAATATTAACATACTAGTGTATTCTATAAAGATAACAGCACTCAAACGGAAAGGCAGATGATTTGTCCTCTAGTTATCATTATTGGGATTAGCAGCGAAAGGTAATGCAGACATATCCGGTCATACTGCTTTATTTAAAAGAATGCAAAAGGGAGAGCAGATCAGACAGCTAACTTAGTTTGCCTTGTTGCTTATTCAAACGATGACCAGGCCAATCACAGAGAAGAAGAATATGATTCTGAGAAAGAAAAACAGAACCAAGTATAATGGTAGAAGCTAGAAAGTTTTCAGCTGAGACGACTACCATCACAGAATGCAAATTAAAGATAAGTACAGTTTGTCATATTCTAAGCCATACAATGTAACAACATGAAAGTAATCCAGAAATGTCTATAAAATAAGCAGAAATCGTCATGGCTGAGGACAACAGTAACTGCTGTGCAGCATGGATTCCTACCTCCAATTACCAAATAACGAAAAAACAGCCACCCGCTAACAACTGCTTCATTCACCTGTAATCCAATTGAAATATGAGTAACTACCAAAAACACATATTGCATTTTTACCCATTCACTTGTAATAAAAGAATTCAGAACAAAAAGTTCAAATGAAGATCCAAGAAAATAGAATCCGGTACTCAACAATTACAAATTTCAACAATCTTCTAGTGCATCACTGGATTGTCTAGAGCTCCCTTCTACCAAATCTAAATCATAACCAGATTCATCTTGCACATAGAAATTCATATTATTCTCAGTCATTCCGCCCTACAAAACTCTCAAAAGTTTTTACCTGGAAAAATATTAATTAAGAAAATGAACTTGGACATCAATTTTTCCCTCTCGCATATCCCTGATCCCAAATTTGAACATACATTTGACATGCAGAGCACTGCACTAGTTGAAAAAACCACTTCCTCGAAGAGCATTAATAGCCGGAATCTTCTAGAGGGTAACTTGTGGAAGTTTTTTTTAGGGAGGGGGATCAGGAGGAAGCTTCTCTAGTGAAAACGTAAAAAGGAGTATATTATTTCTTGCTGGGCACAATGGCTCAAGTTGCACCAAGCACCAGTGCATCAGTTTTCTGGTTGTTCCGATTTGCAATTTCTTTGGCATTAAAGCTCTAATACTTATTGTTTTTTCACCTGTCCCTAGTCCCTAGGTCGTTAAAAGAGAGAGCAATTATAGAACAGGAAAGTGTTGGTAGTGCCAGTTCTGTGCTGCACCACCAAATGTAATCCTATCTGTTATCACAAGAAGGCCAGCTATCTGTTAACAAGCCATGAACTAACACATTGAACCTGGCTAAACCTGAACCTGCACATATCATTAATGATCTAGCTCTTCAGACCTTTCTGGCAGATGATCATCTCAACAATAACCTATTAAGAAACAGATTATTAGACAATAATCCAAGCTTAAATCCATCTGCCACTTATCCAGCTAATTATTTCAAGTCCTTGTTTACTCTTGTTTTCACTTGTTTACTCTTGTTTTAGGGATTGTTGAAAGTATCTAAAATTTTCCAAATTATTAAAACAATACCTTGCGAGGTTTGGCCTTCATCACATCAGAATCTTGCTTGTTGAAACCAATAGCAGTGGCAGGTAAACCATCAGTCACCAAGTTGACCCAGAGCAACTGGACCTGGATGTAGTTAAAAGCAGGAATTAGCATTGAACATTTATGCAAAACAACAAATTGAATCAAAATAAATAGTGCTTTTATAGATGCATAGGGCCTAGTACAACACACTCTGACAGCAATGAAGAAAAAAAAAAAAGAATAAGCAATTTTTATTTCAATTTTTATTCATGAAGTAGTTGGCCCAACTAAAGAGGGATCAAGTTGCTCAGCTTAAATGAACTCACCGGAGCCAAGGTATCAGGTATTCCAAGTACAGCTGCCACAAAAATACAAACAACTTCACCAATATTAGAAGAAATCATGTATCTGATGAATTGCTTCGTGTTATTGTAGATAGCTCTTCCCTCTGCAACAGCCTGCACAGATATAGGATGCATTCACAAATTCTTGTTTGCGCTTGCAAACCAATATTCAAAGTGATAAGATCTATAAAAATAACCAATCTATACAGCTCTTCGAGTTGAACAAATTTCTATGATTATAAAGGGGAAAAGTATTCCAGCATCATTCACAGAGTTCATATTCCAGTGTAAATATACCTAGAAATGGATGAGTGTGATCTAGATGAATAGTACATTCAATACAATAGCTAGTTCAAATTGTTTACAGAAAAAGAAAATTAACTAATGTTTTTACACATGTGAGCCGATCTTTTGAGAATAAGATAACCATAAAACAATAAGAAATGACAAAATTAATACAGTTATATCTGAACGAAATGGAAGTACTGTCTATAATAGTGGAGAGATTACTGACCGCAACAATTGAAGCAAAATTATCATCAGCCAGAACCATATCTGAAGCGCTCTGGAAACACAAGGTTATAGATCATCAAGTGAAAATTAATCAAATTTAAAATCATTGTGCAATCAAAATGAAAATTATTTCAACCAATGTTGATAAATATTGAGATAGCGGATGAATATTTGTGTTTGTATTATTTAAGAAGATCATAAAATAATAATGACTGAAACTTTTGGTAGTTTGCATAAAAAAATTGTACTTAGTAAAGCACAGCATTTGGATTGGCCTTGAGCTTCTTTACTGTATCAGGAATTGAGAAAAACTTTTGTGATTAAGACATGAAAGCAATGATTATAAAAAGGCAGAAAAGGACGTGGGAGAGGGGACACTGAAAAAGTCCACCAACCACAGTGAACTCAGCAACACTAGTTTGGCAGCCAAGCACAACCACCATATCTCTGAACATCTACATATGCATACTCATGAAGTGCCCATATGCCAGAGAGACAGATAGGTAATAATCATTACAAAGAGACATGAATAATAGAAAGCTTAATATCCTTGAAATATGCTACATGGTAAAATTGAGGTGCAGCGCTCTTATAAGAAAGCCACTTGTACCTTTGCAACTGCTGTTCCAGACCCCATGGCAATTCCAATATCTGCCTTCTTTAGAGCTGGTGCATCATTGACACCATCACCAGTCATTGCCACCTGGTGATTTCATGCATGATTTTTCAAAATTTCGATGAGTAAAAAAAAGGTAAAGAAAAACTGTATATATATATATATATATATATCTCAATATATTTAGCACAGGACATATAAATGTCTATTCATACTTCCAATTTTGAGCTTCAAACTTCCAAGGTCCGATTAGAAAGATTTCTTGCCCCAACTAAACAGCCATCAGTCAGTCAATACAAACATACATTTTTTTTTTTCAGGATGAATCTATCTAGGACAACTCAACTATCACACCCTAGCTTGCTACCCAACCAATGTCCATGGTTTATATCCTATTCCTGTACAACACTATCAACTTCAATCAAATTGCTCCTTACATCTGCAGGTGCAGGTCTTTCCTATTCAGTGTGAACAAGCTCTTTTTATGTTTTTTTTTTCCTTCCTTCCAATTTCTTTCAATATCATATAATTTATCTCTTAGATATACTTGCATTAACAAATTCATTTCAATTTTCTCACTTTACCTATGCTTTCTTTTATTTATCTGTTTATTGAGAAATCTATGTACCTGTTGAATGAATTTCCTTACTCCATTAAGCTTTCATGTTTGACTTAAATTCTGTTTCAGTCCTTCAGCTAGCTTTAGACTAAAACTTGCGCTCTCCCAACATCCTATCCTGTTAGCTTTGCTTGGCACATTTTGTCACAACTACCAGACAACAATGATGGATACATTTTACGAGGAACATTCTCTTCTGGATTAACTGTAGGATCCAAGGTAGTGAAAATAGATACAGTTAAGTATGTCCTAGTCAGACATAGTGCAATGATACTGTGAAAAGAGAAATAGCTTTACTTGTTGCTCTGCTTCCTGATAGACCCAATACTACTGATAGCCCAGCCATATAGTCTCAATATTTCTTCTAAAATACAATTTCAAATTCAATGATTATGTTCGATGACATCCACTACATTAAAGGTGTGCAAGGAAAGAAACAATGTAGGCTGACATCAAAACTATAATAAATCATTCAGACTCAGCAGTTTAAGAATGTCATAAATCTGTGCCAAGAATAAATGAGTAGTTGACAAAAGTTTATCAGATAAAAGAAAACATCCTTCATATAGAATTTTTTGAATACCCTCATCAAACATCTTTACTCTTTAATAAATCATTAAATATTTAGACACCTTTTAATGTAGAAACAAGAGTTAGGTTAACTAACCAAATTATTTCATCATAACTATGTTCATTTAGCAGATCCTACAGGAGTAATTGTTTCCTTATTCTTGACATTTGAATTTCACTTATCTTCAGTAATGGATAGAAAAGAAGTTGAAAAAAGTACTATTAAAATGTTGATTCTGTTTGCAACAATTACTTGAATGTTGACATGCATATAGCATGTATCTAAATCTGCTAGCACTAATGCAGGAAAACATTCAGGTGACAAAAATCACAAGGTGTACCACTTCATTTTGATGCTGCAAGGCTTCCACTAGAATCCTTTTATGAGCAGGTTCAACCCTAATAATAGAAAGAGAATGAACGTCAATTAAAGGAATACTTAATTCAGCAAAATAACTTACGTTCAAACAAGGAAATAGCAGAAGGCTCCAGTATGGAAGACAGCATAAGAGTGGAACTGGACAAAAAATACAGCAAATTGCATACATCGTACCTGGTAAAAAGTGCCATACGTTGTAAGGCCAGTGTTTGCTGCAAAGCAGGAAGTTCTTCAAACTCAGAGGCTGTATATGAGCGTCCAGCAAAATCTTCCAAGTCATCAAAAGCACCAATCTTACGACAAAGTGATTCAGCTGTTGACTGCAAAAATGTCTAAAATATTAAAAGGCTGCTATAAACATGATTGTAACATAACAAATGCCAGATAACACTAGAGTGTACATTATGAATTACCTTGTTGTCACCAGTGACTACAATAACACGTATACCAGCAGTCATGCATGAAAGCATAGCATTTCTTACTTCCTCTCTTGGTGGATCAAGCATCCCAACCTTCAATTAAAGTTCAGAAAAATAAATTCTTTAAATGTGAAGGAAAACACTTTCAGAACCGTAATACAGACAATGAGGGAACAAACATGTACATGCACACACAGCAGTGCATAGTGCCATCATCAGTTATACACATTTGCATGCATCCACATGCACATAAAACACAGCTTGAAACAAAAAAAAAAATTGCAACTGAGATACACATATAGAAGTATAAAAAATAAAGAAGAAAACATCTGCATGAGTAGCACTTGATATAGATAAGAGCAGAGTTAGTTATTCCAATTTGAACAGAGAGCGTACCAACCCAATAAATGTAAGGTCCTTCTCATCATCCAAGGAGAGGCTCTGCTGGCCTGTGGGCATCTGTTTCATGGCCAAAGCCAGACATCGTAATGTTTCTTTTCCTGCAAAACTGACAGCAAACATGGGTGCTCAAATAATGAAAACCACAATTCTAAATCAAGCAAAAAAATACAAAAAAAATAAAAATAAAAAGTGAAGTTTGATGCAGAGTTAAGTGAAGGCAGCAGATATTAGGCTTTAGAGCATCTGTGCAAGTTGTAATAGTTAAACAATTTAAATTGTCCACCGCAATTCTAACCTGTGAAACCTTGACTCTATCTCATCTCGGATAGCAGCAGAAAGTGGAACAGTGGCACCATCATAATTGCAAAGGATGTTGGAGCACCTAGAGATAATACTCTCTGGAGCACCTTTCGAAAACATAATCTCGGTCTGCTTTCGACTACATAATACACTCATCATTTTCCGATCACGAGAGAATTCCAGAACAGATATCTACAGAACATCAAAGTGTTAAGTTTAAAAAAAAATATTAAAAAAGATTCACATTATGGGATCAATTACAATTTCCAACAGCTTGTCCTATTATTTTCTTTAACCAGTTGCTTTGTATGTACTATCTCTTAAGCAATATATTAGAGAAACGAAAATGAGGCAATACAAATTGAACAAGATAATTGACTATGAAATTCATTATATAAAAGCAAAAGGAGTAGAAAGAACATAAAAAGGGAAAAATGTGAGAATACTTGGCAAGCCAACAGGTTTATAATCAATTGCCAACTGAAGAACCAGAAAAAAACAAGTAGAAACCTCAGCATTGAAAATTATACAAAATTATCAGTGGCCATCCATACAAATAAAAATAAAAATTTAAAAAAATTATATTGAAAATTTTAAAAGCAAACCTTTTTGAATTGGTTTTCCCAATAGCGGTTGCAGTAAGAGGCACGCTCGTGCTTGCTCAGCATATGCAGTGCAGAAGGCATAGAATCAAATCCAGGAAGGCCAACCTGAATAGAAGCAAGCATGCATATTCATGCACTAAACTGCAAAATCTCACCAGAAAAGTATAGAGAGAGGGAAGGGGGGAGGGGAGCGACAGAGAGATAAAGAGTATATAGAAGATAAAGAAAACATATTGGTCATCAGTAATCAACCTTCTCTGCCAGAACACGCAATGCTACTTCAGTTGACTCCCCAATTTTTTCATAGTTTCCTTTATCATGATTATACTGTAAGACAGACTCATTGCACAGAGCGGAACACATTGCCATGTGAAGAAGACAAGGCAACTGAGCTGGAAATTCAAGCTGCAGAAGAAAATTAATAAACACAGACACAATATTAATTGGAATCCTGAAGGAAAAAAAATAGCAACTTTTACCTCGCCATTGTTCACCAAAAAACTAGTCGAATACGTAAGCTTCTGTAAGACTAGCCTATATAAATTGAGCACCATAATATGATAAATCCTATACCTGTGTCCCACTGCTGTAAAAAATTATGCCTTCTGGAGCATAGGTTGTCCCACTGACATTGAATTCAGCGGTCACAGGATGAAGCTGAAGAGAGTGAACAACACATATCTGGGGACAGAAGAGCAATGAAACCCAATTACATAAGCACAGCTAAATATGCAAACAATAGCAAAGTATAAACTAAAGCAACTACTATTGTTAATCCAAGGATCTAATTCATTTGGACCAAAACATAGCTATTCAGCAAAGATGCTCAACTAAAAGAATGAAAAACTCTTCTTTCAATCAGCATCAGATTTCTCTTTGCCCATTGTATTTCAAAATTTATATATTAAGAGAATGAAATGAAACTATTTCAGGTAAAAATGGATATCTTTAGAAGAAGACAAAAAACACAAGAAGAGTGACAGCTAAAAAGTAGCATTTCATGCATGCACCACATGTTTGACAAATTTGAAATATGAAAGCATCATGGAAAACCTCTGACTTATTTCAATATAAAATATCAACCCAAAATGAAACAAGAAGTATATAACTAGAAAACTCATAATTTTGTGGTTGAGTATCCGCATGTTTTCAGGTGATCACCTTTGAGACAGACATCATATTAGTTGTCAAAGTACCAGTCTTGTCACTGCAAATCACTGTTGTGCAGCCTAAAGTCTCAACTGATGGCAAGGACCGCACAATGGCGTTCAACCGAGCCATGCGCTTTGTTCCAAGAGCCAAACAACTAGAACAGAAGGGAAAAAAAAGCATCAGGAGAAAAAATTTGGGATCAAAGATTCTGATTGAGAGAACAAAAGCTTACAAGAATAACCTGGTGGCAGTAGCCATAAAAGGTTCATTTATGACAAATATAAAATGTGACCAGGAAAATGGCATTTTGCTAATCCTGGTGGGCATTTCAAGGTTTGTGCAAGTAAATTGAGATACTTAATGAACCAAAATAACTGCATGGAAAGGACAGTCCTTTAATATTTAACCGGTTGACACCTATGCTATTTCAGAGTTCCAATTCAATCTCTCAACTTATACAGATCCTTAAATGTGCTGGGCACCTTGTTAACACATTAGGTACAGCAGTTTTTTGTCAATGTCCTTCAAAACAAAAAACAGAACTATTTGAACATCTGAAATTTGACGAACAATTTAGGACACTCACGTTGTAACAACAGCAGGAAGACCTTCAGGAATCGCTGCAACTGCAAGAGCAACTGCAATCTAGGTGGGCAAAATAAATTAATTCATCACAGCCATAAAGAGAGCATAATAAGAGAACAACAATCATAAGATGAACCAAAAAAACTATAGAAGTTGGGGGCAGGAGATAGAAGATAGATTAACTATTAGGCCACTCAAATGAAAATTCAGCACAACCATACAGATTGCAGAAATTAGAACTCAGCTACTTCAAAATGACAAAAGAAGAAGGGGACAAAAAAAATGAGGACATGAAATGATTAAATCAACTAAACATATAGAGGTAGAATGCTTCAATATAGACGGGAGTGAAGTCTGACAGTTCACAAATGTGAAAAGAACATGTAGTTTCATTAACCCTAACAAAAGTTACCATTAAATCCAAATAGGAATCATCATATTTTGGGAATGTGTTTAATTTTTATATGCTAAATGACATGCCTAAAAGCCAGAAAAGATATTGCATTAAACAGTGAGGAAACTCCAGGAAAGAATACAATCTTAGGATTTGAAAATGAATTTGAGTGCTATCACCAGTTTATATTTCTGAATGCAAATACAGAAGGGACCTCATCTGCAAAACAATACCTTAAAATAGTGGATTGCACCACGCAAGAACCCACCATGGGAAGGATCATGAAAATGGCCAATGTTTACAATCCATACTAGTATACATATCCCTGCAATAACCTGAATTCATCACACCAAATGTTAAATGCACACTTTATAGTAGGTAGCCGTTAAGAGATGCAACTGTTGCTATCAGCAAATGAAAAGCTAGATTCAAGATTACACAGGGTGCATAACTCTGACAAACTAAGTAATGACGACCAAACATTATAAACCAGCATAATCAGATACCATCTACGTGAAAAATTAGCTGTGATTCCACCAGTCCCCATCAGTCAAACTTCATGATTCCACATGAAAAGCAAGAAAAACTAGCTATGGGAAGCTATTAACAAAATTTGTTCAAAATGGAAACAGTATTATGCTGCCTAGTTTCTTATAGAGCCAACCTATACCAAGTTTCCATTTGATCATTCTGTTAGGAATCCAATTTATCCAAACTTGTTATGGATGTGGTAGGAGGTAAATGCACTTGTTATCTAATCCTGGAACTCAAACTGAGAATTGAGAAGAGGCACTTGCTAAAAGCATCTATAATGGATATAACACAATCTAGCACATTAAACATGGGAGAAATAGAGAAGTTTCAATCACCTTGGCCAAGAAAGTACCAAATTCATCCAACTTCTTCTTCAATGGTGTTGCTTCCTGCAAAAAGATGTATAAATATGTATTTTGATTGTACAGACATGGCTTACAGCAAGAGAATAATTCAGATAAGGCTTATTTTCTGAATAGAAGAATAAAATCTTTAGGCACAAAATAATAAGAAGAACTAGTTGCACATATTACAATATTGCACATAAATTTATAACATGAATTCCAAAGCCAACTACACACAGCTAAGAAACCAAATTAGAAAACAAAAACCTCAGTAATAAACTTCACCTAAACTCAACAGCCTAAATGCCTAATACCCCAAGACTATCCTGTGTGGTAACAACTCATCAACATTATAGCCGCATAAACAACTTCATTGAAATGCATTCCAAACAAAAACGTTTTAACGGGTATACAGGGAAAGGAAAAGAGGGTGAGGGAAAAAAAAGTACTAAAATATATGCTTTTTAGCCCACATATAGCCGCATACACGAAAGATTCAAAATGCTTTCATGAAATACTATTAAAAATTAGAGATTTACGATCCTTACATCATCTGTTTGCAGCATGGAATCACGTATGCTGCCCATGGCAGTGTTAGCACCAACTCCAACAACAATAGCCCTTGCCCGACCAGCAACCACTACTGTGCCCTGGTAGTCAAGACAAATGGAAAACCTCATTTGCTCTCGTAGTTTGAGAAATAGCTTAGCATTGCACTTATAACACGATTCATCTTTCTTTGATTAATTAACCATAACATCTCAAATTATGCTCACTTAACTTTTTCTTCCCATTGAAGTTGAGTGCAGTGAAATGACCAACTCAACTACACACGTCTCCACCATAGTTTATCGAGCTAAATCCCATAAAGTAGCATACTCATTCGATCTCACATACAAATGCCAAATGACAATCCAAACTCATGTCTTCGAAAGTAATTATTAGATTCATTATGTAAAGTAGATAAATGTAAGTTCAGAAAAGCCCAAAATATAGAATTATTACCGAAAAAAGAATATTTGTCTTATCTTGGTATACAGCATTTACTGCAGTGGTGGCCTTGAGTTCTTTTTCAACAGAACAGCTCTCACCTATCATAATCATCAAAATCATTCAGTAAGATCAGATAATGCACGTCCTTATAACACTCATCAAATAGAATCAAAATGCCTCCAACTTAAAAAACAGTGTGTGTACATACAGAAAACGTTAAAATGGACTATTGTGTACTCCAAATTTAAAACTTAAAACAGAAGACACTTTCTAAGTTCTCATGCATAGATATTCAAAATGAAAAAGAAAAAACATGTTAACATTACTGCAAAAAAGCTAGAACTCGAAACAATACTGATATTTGAACCATGTCCATAGGCAATATGAAAACAAAAGGCAGATGTACCAGTAAGGATTGCCTGATCAACACGCAACTGATCACTCAGCATCTCAATCATCCTCATGTCAGCTGGAACCTTGCATCCCACTAATTCAGAATACAAAACTTAAAGTTAACTGCTCTAAGATCATGATGATTTTGATAGTAATTAACTAACAGTCAAGATACACATACATGATTGACTCACCACTAACTTCCACTATATCACCTGGAACAAGCTCTGTTGCAGGAAGTATAGAAAAGCAACCTGCAATAAAAGTTACACATGGACTAAGGAGACAAAAGAACAAATAAACACTTCTTGCAATTCCTTCTGTTATCTGCAAAACTAGCAACCGCATCCATAATGGAACAAGTGTATCATCAAAAAAAAAAAAATCACAAACATATTATGTATAAACTCATATAAGTTCTTGAACATTGTAATCCAAATGCTGACAAAAAAAAATATATTAACAAAGCAACTAAAAAGGTTTGTTGATTGCATTAAGGAATAAAATGCATAATAACAAAATCTGCCTTTACAAGTTCACAATCATCTGGACTTTATTTTTTGGCTTTACCATTTCTTAGCACAGTTGCAATATCAGCCTGGTAGGCACGTAACTCCTACAAGCAATAGAAGTGGAAAATTATAATCAGAATGAGATGAAGTTGTGTAGTACGAATTCATAATTTATATCTACAATAGAAGAATAAGTCATGATTCCATGAAAGTAAAAGCTATGGTGCCTTGAATTTTGGTAACACATCATCGGTGTAAATTATTAAAAAAAATTTTAAAACAAAAAACTAGATTGAAAAGATAAAACAACAAATGAATAAAAGGTATACAGCATTCTACCAGATTCATGTGAATTTCAAAACATGCAGCTTACTCATGGAACATGGCATGCAAAAACAGGTATAATAAAATCAAAAGCCGTGTACCAGAACAAGTAAATAATAATTTCTTAGAAGCCATAAAATGATCTTTGCAAATCATTAGAACTTCGGAACTTACTTCAAGAGCCTTTTCAGCATTTGTTTCTGTAATTACCCCTACTGCTGCATTGGCAGCTAAAATCAATAAGATGACCTGCACAAGTTATAAAATCAACATAAAAAAGACATGAGATCATTGACCATGTATCAAGCACATATACTTGAAGATTCAGGCAACAGAGACACTCCTACGTGGGGACTGTTTGCACAGACATATGACAGACATTACTAAAATAACAAGATGCATATACCAGATCACGTCTGCTGTTTTTATTGAAACACAAATGGACTAAAATACATCCGCATCATTCCAAAGAACTTCATAATAACAAGAATCAATTTCTAGCCAGCCACCCCACATTAAGTTAGAAAAATCCTTCATTCATTCAACCAAAGTGGCATAGTCCACAAAAGATATATGTGTCCGTATTGTTTGTCTTTTTCTTCTAAAAGTGCAACCATTAAATTGTAATGAGCATCAACAAGTAGTAAATGAAAATGCAAAAGACTTAGATTGGACAAGTACTACTCCAATAAAGAAATACTTATAAGCTCCGCCTTAAACCATGCCAGGCTTGGCCTGGCCTGGACAAAGAAATCACTATTCCTTTTACATCTCCGCAAGAATATAACTAGAATCAGTTTAGCCAAGCAGAAGAGATATCATATCTTACAAAAGGCTCCAAAAACGCTGTTAATCCAGTCTCCCCATTAATCAAAGCCAAAACGAAAGAAACAACAGCAGCAGCAATCAATATCTTAACAAGCAAATCATCGAACTGCTTCAGAACCAATTTCCAGAAGGGAGTCCCTGAATTGAGTAAATTATGAAATGCATAACAGTTAAGAGATGATTATTCTGTACTTTATACAAATGGGTCAAAATTAACAGATAAGTAATCCAACGGCCATTCTGATTGATTATAAAACATACAAGCTTCTACACATAGAACACAGGTGATCAGTTATAAACCTATTGACTAATGAGAGGATAATGCCAGATGCTTACTTCTTTCTTCAGGAAGCACTGCAGTCACATTAAAGATGCAGCCACGAATCAACAGACATAAGACACACACCAAAAAGAACAGAAAATAGTCAATCTCTGTACAGAAAATCATATTCTAACTGAAATAAAAGCAATTTGCCGAAGAATGACGACAACAGCACGACAGATGAAGGTTCAAAGTAATCACAGTTGAATACTCTAAAACACAAGTACTGAAAACAAAATTAACTTACCGTTTCTACCATAAACGTTCCCATTTAAAGCTACCTGAAATCAACAACTCATAACTTAAAACTCCAACTCAACTCATCAAGTTCCACTTGTACAACAACATAATAAAATTGAGCTCAAATTCTAATGAAACAGAACACCACCTGAGAATCACTAAGACCTTTGGCCGGGTCCACTCCAAAAAAATCCAAAACCTGATAAAAAACAGTTCAAAGTTTTAAAAAAATTAAATTAAAAAAATCACGTTCCGTAGCTTCTCATCAAAACTCATTGGACATTACTCGAGCACTGTACACTAAATGCAGCGGAGTACAGATATTACCTCAGCGACGGATCTGGCATAGGCGTCCTCCATTTCAGAAATGAAGAAATGATCGAAAGAGAGCAGATTTTGGACAGTTGCAGAATCGTGTTATTTATTTATTTATTTATTTTGTAAGATCAGTGGTTTTCCATTGCGTCGTTTGCACCTGTGCGCGTTTGCAATTGAGTAGATCCAAAATGGGGGACGTTGTATTCCACTTAACTCGAGCAAAGCTGAATTTAGGCCTGCTGGCATGTCTCGGCCCTGAAGTCAGGCTCGTGTTAATCTTCATTGGGCGAGGCCTACAGATTTGGGCCTTATCTTTTTTTTTTTAAACAACATTAATTAATTCAAGAACATTTGGGTAAATGAAATTTATTATTATAGTGTCATATTCGTATATCGATAATTTCTTTCGATTAATAACAACTAACAATCATATTCTTAAAAAAACAATTGACAATCATGAGCTTATAAAATCATAATAATAGACGCTACTGAAAATTTTTCTTTTTTTTTGCCAAAAATAAGATTTCATTATAAAATAGAGACTATATAAAAAATCACATGATATAAAAATAAATTTTATACAATGATTTGCATCTAAACAAAGTAAATTGTTGAACATTTGCATGATCAATGCTCTTTGTTTAAGTGTGATTATAAGCATAGGTACTCAATTACATTCAATAAAAAGCAAAGTAAATTGACCAAGCTTTGGAACATAATTGAGAACATTTGAAATACATTTTAAGCCTTCAAAGACCCCTACATATGTCCTACAAAGCATGGAAAAAGAACCAAATGCAAATAAGTGCGTTCGGAGGTAAAACGAATAAGTTTAAGTTAGGACAGCCTATGCTCATGATCCTGAGAATTACCCTCACAATCCTGAGCCTACCTTCACGATCCAGCTGTGACTCATGCCTAAATTGAAAGAAAGGAGTCTACCACGCTCACGGTTTACCCTCACGACAGTGACCAAACCATGAGCATCACCAATGGTCGCTTTTTGCAAGCAACGGTTATATTTTTCAACCCTCACGATCCTGAGCATCTGAATTTTTGCAAAAGCTGAAAATGCATTTAATGAAGAAGAAAGAAGTTGGGAACGAATTTAATGGTTTCCAACAACCATTTTTCACTCTCTAACTATATATTGAACCCTTGGAACTTCATTTAAGAAGTTACACAAGTTGATTGAGCATTTAATCTCTTTGAATAATATTTCTATTCTTAAAATTCTCAATTGTATTGAGTGTTGTTTGTGTGCTAGGTTAGCTCTCTTCTTCATCTTCTTTCTTGGGTTGAAAAAGGGAAGTGAGAAGTTAATGCTAGTGGTTTAGGTTCAAGTGTAAGCCTCAAGACACTTATGATTGATTTTTGGTTAGAGCTTAGCTTTCAAAAGCTCATTATATTGTAAAGGCTAGAGTTGAGCCATAAAACTCTTGTAAACTCAATCTAGATTAATAAGATTGGAGTGGCTGTTAAAAATCCTAACTTGGGGATAAGTTAGGTGGAGACGTAGATTCATTTGTGAATCAAACTCCTTAAATCTTGTGTTGTTGAGTTCTTCTCTTGCTCTTTCATCTAAATTCTTCTTTAATTAGCTAAACTTCTTGGTACTTAATTACAAGAAGGTTAGATCATCAGTAGTGAGTGTGTGAACTTTTTTTCTTTGAGACCTTTCTTTGATGGAAGTGATTATCCTCATTGAAAATTTAAAATGGAGCTATATCTTGATAGTGATCCAATTAGGTTATGGGAAGTAGTACTTGATGGTTGGAAACCTCATAAAGCCATACTTGATAATGTGGAAATTCTCATTGATAGAACCCAATGGACTCAAAATCAAAAGGAGGCAAACTACAAGAACAAGAAGGTAATGACAATCTTACTTGCTTCCAAGTCTAGAGAAGAAGGAGGGAAAGTCCAACATTGTCTATCCGCCAAAGAAATTTGGGAGACTCTTGAAAATCATTTTAAAGGCAACATTCAAGTAAGAATCAAAAAGGTTCAATTACATGTGTATGAATATGAGCTTTTCAAAATGAAGCCTCAAGAATCCATCATCGAAATGACCAATAGGCTCAATGCACTTCTCAC
>CATIWM010277960.1:0-27866 GCA_949671775.1 Mallotus repandus
TATTTTGCTATGAGAATAAATTACAAGCCATTTAAATGATAACGGATTCTGAGAAAAAAGCTAGACCAAGTTCACTCCATTAATTGGTCATATTTTTTGGAACATACAAATTCATATAAATAAATATCAACCAGAAGTTTGTCAAATTTTTTTATTTTTAAAAACAAAACAAAATGACAAAATCCTAAAAATGTAACTGCGATATGTGCGTGTGTGTGTGTATATATATATATATACCATAAATGGCCAATGATCTCAGGGGTAACACTGTAGATGCATATAAATGCAAATGGTGGTATCAAATCACAGTGCCAGTCTCACACTCTAATTATAGGCTAAACACGGAGGTTACCAGGCCGAATGCAACAAGAATTTCAAAGAGTTTCTGATGTGCAGGATCCTAATTTCTTAGGCAAGCACAGCGCATACGTTCTACTACTTAAGAGATGCAAAGAAAGTAAATAAATCTTTAAAGAAAGAAAATTAAAACATATAAAAATAAGTTCTTATAGAAAGCTTTTATTAATTTTTCCGAGTAAGGGGAAAATACATAAGTTCTTTATCCAGAAAGCAAAGGAATTATCGAGAACTCTGCTAAAGCTTTATAAGTGAGTTATAATTTTAAGCTAAGTTCTAAACTTTACTCAGAGAGGAAAGATAAGCTTTTCAACTCTCTATAATCTTTACAATTGTGTTTTGCCTAAAATTGTCTTCTGCCTTCTAATGTTGGAGGAGGCTTCTTTATATAGAGAGCTGAAGAGGATCCTATAGGAGCACGAGATACTTCAGGATGAGAGGCAGGTCCTGATGTCTCCATGATTGGTGGAGAAATATAGCTAGCCTCAGTCTTTATCTGTAGTGCATCTTGACTTTAGTGAGAGTACTCCTACCAGGTCTTGAAAATGGAACTCGGGGCCCCATCCTTGTGGAGTGATGGAGTGAAGTGGACCTGAGCTGAAGCAGGAGCAGAATATTTGACCTAAAAGTCAAATTTCCTTGATGGTTGTCTAAGAGTGTCCCATATGTCTGGTGTAGGGTGACTCGGAAAGATAATATTTAATTAAATAACTTTTTTTAATACCTTAACTTTTGCAAGGGCCATCTAAAAAGGATTTTCAACCCATCAGGCTATACTATAACAAAATAAATATTTACAAGGATTTATAACTTTAAAAGAGCTTTACAAGCAAGTGGGCTTAATAGGAAGAAAAATTCCAAAATAATCATCCTCATTATCATTACCCAAATTGATGAAGGGTTATGAGTCTTCAAACATATTAGAATTGGTAGAAGAAGTGGTCCTGGACTGGACTAACTGTTGCATTATACTGAAGTATTCTTCTTCTATTTTTGCAGCGTTGAGGAGTGCACTGGCACGAGACTTTTGAGCAAGGAAGTTAGACTGGGAGGGAGAACTTCCAAGGTATCCATGCTTTTGGAGCCATCTTGCAATTGCAGACATTGAAATTTTTTCTAGAATTTTATAAGAATTCCACCACTTTACTTTGAACTTTCTCTGTAGAACTATAATGCCATTATTGTGATAATAGTCAAGGTACCTTTGGCTTAACTTAGTGCAATAAAGGGATAGAAGGGGAAACTTTTTCTCAAGAGAAGAAGGTTTGTAATGTGTTTCGAAGAGTTCAAAACCATTACGGATATTAGAGGGGAAACTATCTGGAATAGGTCTATAATTATTCCACCATATGGTGAACCATGCAGGGAACTTTGATATGTTAGTATGATCACTGAGGAAGAAAAACCATGAATGGGTTCTATAACTATTTTGGATGAGGAAGGTATTAAACCATTCCTATTCATAATTCAAATAGGAAAATGTTCGTGAAAAGTTTAACTTGGTCTAAAAGTTTACAGGGAAGGCTTTTAGTTTAGAGAGTTCTTGACCCCATTCTTTACGATGGAGGAGTTTAAGGATTTTATAGGTAGAGTAAGAAGGGTTAGGAGAACCTTTATGATATAAGTGTTTGAACTCAGTAAAACCTGTGAATTCCAAAATAGATTGGTAATACTCTTAGGGTTTGGAAATATCCTAAGGTTTGTAAAACAATTTTTTTGGAAAATGATTTTGCAGAGCAAAGAAAGGATCTTTATGATAAAACCCATATTTGATTGTTAAAATATTTTGAAAAGTGCTTTTTAGCAGGAATTTAGAAGCTTTTACTTTATTTTGAGATAAAACAATTTATGAACTACTTTGCATACACACAGGATTTAAATCAATTTGAGAAAAGGTTTTTGAGGAAGAAGATTCACTTTCTCAATTTTAGAAACCAATTGAAAAGCTTTACCTAAGGGGCTTGGGAGGCCCAAGATACTTGGAGGCTCAAAAACTGGAGGCTTCAGAGTAGCCTGAATTACTTTAAGGAGTTCTAGGGTTCGAGAGATGGATTCAACCCATTGTTAAACCCCAAGAGCTTTAGAGGAGTCATCATTACTTTTTTCTTGGCTGACAATGTCATACTAAGACTTTATTGGCTTTTTAGCACACAGAGGAGGGGATACTTTATCTATTTCTATTTTTTCTTTATCTTTCTTTTTTCGAACCATCTTTATCTATTTTGGAAGAATTCTTTGGTCAGAAAGTCTAGCAAAGAATTTTCATTTCCTTTAATAAATTCTATATCAAAATCAAAGATACTCAAAATAGCTTGCCATCTTGCAAAAAATTATTTTGATACAATATTTTGAAAATCTTTTTGTAAAATTTCTTTAGCATATTTACAATCAATACGAAGTAAAAACTTTTGATTGAGTAAATCATATTGAAACTTTGTGATGCAGAGAACAATAGAAAGAATTTATTTTTTGATTGTCGAGTAATTTGTTTGGGTATCATTCTAGTGTCCTGAAGTGTACTGAACAACTACTTCCCACCCATCTTGAACTTACTTTAAAATATAACCATATCCTAAGTTACTAGCATCTGTCTCTACAACTTTAGGGAGACTGGGATCAAGTAGATGATGGCATGAGATCTCAACTATATATTTCTTTATCTATTGGATGACCTTCGTGTGTTCATCTATCCTGGGAACATAATTCTTTCTTAACCTATAATGCAGAGGTTTGGCAATTCTTTTATGTGAGGACAGAAATGCAAAACATAATTAAGACTTCCTAAGAATCTCTGTAATTGGGTTTTATCTAGGATTTTATCAAGGAACTTGTTGGCAAACTCTAAAGATCTTTCTATGGGAATAATGGTTCTACAGTAAATATAGTGCCCTTAGAATCTGACTCTGTTTTAGAAAAGTGATATTTTCTTAGCAGAGATAACAAGACCAAAAGCTTTAATGGCATAGAGAAAAGTCTTTAAATGTTTGTAATGCTGCTCAATAGAATTTGAAAAACTAAGCACATTATCAATATATATAATGTAGAATTTAGAATAAGGATTGAAAATATCATTCATTATTCTTTAAAATTCTAAGGGTGCATTTTTCAAACCGAAAGGCATTACATTCCACTCATACTATCCAAAGAGGACTGTAAAAGCAGTTTTGTAACGATGTTCTTTAGCAATCTGTGTTTGCCAAAATCCTTATTTCATATCAAATTTTGAAAATACAAATGCAAAATGAAGTTTTTGTAAAAGATCTTTTTTGTTTGGAATTGGATACCTTATCCACTTTAGAGCTTTATTCAAAGGTTTGTAATTAATTACAAGCCTAGGAGTGCCTCTTTCTTTTTTGATAGAAAGTTGCACAGCTCCAAGGAGACCTATATTTAGAGATTAATCCCATGGACTTGAGGTCCTGGATTTCCTTTCTACAGTGTTGTTCTAATTAAATATTCATCTGAATTGGTCTAGCTTTAGTAGGAATGTTCTTCTCATGAAATCCGGACTCATAAGGTAAATCAACAATATGTTGTTTCCTTGTCCAGAAAGCATTTGGTAAATCAGAACAAACTTTGTCAACAATAATTTTTTGAAATTCAGAAATCTTTTCTTATAAAGCTTTTGATTTTAACTGTTGTTCAATTCTTTGAAAATGAACAATTTGTTTTAAATCGAATAAATCATTCTCTTTACTTCTAATTAGAAGATTAATCTGATTTTTGTAAATAGAATGTGCTTTGACAAAAATAAGTTGCATGGTTTTTAGTTTTTCTAAAAATGGAAAAGAAATAAAAACTTTATCATCTTTATAATCTATCAAGTTATGAGTAAACATATAAGGAGTTATCAAATTAATGAATGGCATCCCTAGGATTACTAAGTAACTGATATAAAAAACAAGAAGAAAAGAAGCTTTCAGTAAAAATCCATTATTTAAAATACTAACTTCTGCTTTGTCATCTATATGCATCTTAGAACTATTGGTAGAAGAAAGTTTTTCACGAGTGGTTTCCTGAAAATGTTTTAGAGCAACACTAGTCCTTATGCAATTCAAATATGCTCCTGTATCAAATAGAGGAACATTTTTCAATTGAAATCTTTATCAAAAACAAGAAAGACTTTAATAATGTATTTCCTAAAAGTGATTTGACTAAGAGCACAGAGGAAATCATTGGGAACTTTATTTATACTGGCTAAGGGCTGAGGTTCTAGACTCTAAGTTTCATCATTATCACTATACTCTTTTGGCTAATTTGGTGACAAGAAATTGGATTAGGCCAGAATCCTTTTTCTGTTTCTCCTTAAACTGCTTTATTTTAGTTTTTATAGTCTTTATTTCGAACTGGAGAACCTAAACATCACCTAATGGTTTCTTACCAAGCTTTTTCATATTCAGGATGGCGGTAAGATCATACATATTAGTATTAGTAGGAGGTAACTTAGACTTTGGTGGTTCTATCTCTTTTTCTAGAGACTGTATAAGTTGTTCTAGATATTTCTCATGCACATCAGGGTTATTTATGTATTGAATGACATTCAAGAATAAGGTCTGTTCTTTAGTTAACATATTTATATGCTTTTCTGCAGAACTAGACTATGACTCAGGTTCAGAAGAGGAGGTGGTTGCCATTTCATCTATCTGGGGATATCCTCCTAAAGAACTAGATTCAGACACAGAAGTTTCTATAAACAGGCTGAGAGTTTTGCTATGGTATCTTCTTCTAAGACGAGTTCTTGAAGCTTTTTAGAGACTTTACAATATTTGGAAATATGCCCTTTCTTGCCACATTTGTAGAAAGTGACATCTTTCAGACTCTTTTTAGGTTTGTAGGTTTTATCTTTACTGGTAGAGGGCTTCTTATAAGGCTTCTTATAGTAAGGTTCGTCTGAAGTTTTCTTCTTATAAAATTTCTTAGATTTAGAAAATTTCTTAGAAGACTTTGACATCTTACTATAATCTCCTTTACAGGACTGGTTTTGGCTATAACTATAGTCAAACTGCTTACAGAAGAATCCAAGTTCTTTCTTAGACTTTTTCAACTCCCACTTTAAATGCTTTTGGAGTTTTAAGTCCTGACAGATCTTTATCCTTCTTTCTAGGTAGTGTTGATCAATTCACCATAGGTGAGCTGATCATAAGGAATGATATGGGTGCCAAAGGCTTGTCTGATGGTGTTATAGACTCTTTCTCCTAGGAGGGTTGGGAGACCTACTAGGAATTTCTCTTTCCAGAAGGGCTGGTTAGAGTCGATCTATACCATTTAAAATCATTAAGCTTTTTGCACGTAAGGTTCAACAATAGGTCGACATTCTTATCTTTAAGATGAGAGGAATTACCTATGAAATGCAATGATATGGTCAGAATCAGGGTAGACACTGCATCTTGGATGGTATTTACTAAGGGGTCTAAGATGGGTAGACTTCTTCATCTTTTTGGATGGCATACAAAATGTCTGTTTGTTGTTTGATAGTGAGGTGATAATTCCACCAACCTTTAAGCTGACTAAAAAAATTTGCAATGATAAGTTCTGCTACATACCTATCAGAGGTTCCTGATTGGGTTTTATAGGCATTGGAGGCCATAGTCATCTGCTAAAGGGAATTCAAAATTTGGTAGTCTGACATCCCATCAATGTTCCATTCATAAACAGAACTAGCACTAAAACTTTGGCTGGATAAGGATACTGGGTTGATCACCTATTTCAAGTTTTGGATATTTGGCTTTAGTATATCTTGAATGAAAAGGCTGACTATTAAACCAATGAAGTTTAGTAATTTCTAGAGATTGTTCTTGAAATTCGCTATCTTCAGACTTGGATTCTATGACTTTATCAAGAACACTAACATTCTAGTCAACAGACTGTGGAGTGTCAGGTGCTATCGGATTTGAGGAAGAAGATGGCCCTAATATGCTAAGCTGTTCTCTTACAGCATCTAGGAAATCATATTTGTTAAATCTAATTTATTGTTGAGCACTACTAGAGATCTGATAAGGCTTAAACATAGGGCTCTTTAACCTTTTGTCAGCTAATCATGAGGGTTCTATAGGTTTCTGATTGTTTTAACCCTCTATCCTAGAAAGTTATTTACCTATGCTGTTAAGATGGCCAATGGTAAATTTTTTTTGAATAACTATATTCTTTAGGTTGTGAGTATCACTATCCTGAGGCTTCTTGTAAGGGCAAGCATTTATGGTTTCATCTCTTACAGGAAGCTTAGGCAACCTAAGAGGAGGATGCTCAAATTCTATACCATTTGCTATTTCCCAAACCGTTACCTTCTTTCTGATAGTAACTGGATTCAAAACTTTAAAAGGATAAGAAATATTGCTTTTTGATGCATAAATCTCAAACTAGTCAAAGAACAGTATATTAACTTTATTTTCTTGCACAAAATCAGAAAACTGGTTTTGAATATCTTTTCTTTTATCAAGAAAATGTTAAAAAACCTTTTCCTTTTTTTTATTATAGGATACATAAAAATCTTGATGCAAGAATGCTTTATCAGGAGTAAACTCCTTTTCTATGACATTTAGCTCATGGGCTATATTTTCTGTTATGGCTGAAGTAGTAAGAGAAGTAGGGGTGAAAGAGACTTTATTTCTTATTGAGGCTCGGTGTAGATTGGTCTGGCTATATTGGTACTATTATCTACATTCCTGAGTGAAGTAGGGGGTAGATCAAATATGGAAAATCTAGCTGAGGAGGTATATGGTAGATTTATGATAGGTGGCAGGTTTGGGTGGCGATCTGCTTGATCTATATAAGGAAGGCTAATAATTCTTGGTAGATCGGGGTTTTGGTGTTGCTGTTCTTTATATAAAAGATTAATGACAGAGGGTATCTATGAAAATCTTCCTAGATCTAAAGATTCTGATGATGAGGCATTAAAAAATCTAGAGCTAAAAGATGCTCTGTCAAAACTGATCTTTACTCTTTCATTCTAAAATTGGGTTATATGTTTTATTTGAGTGTTTGGGCAGACTTTTCAGTGTTTGTAGGTACTGATTCAATGGCACTTTCTAAGATCTAGTCTTAAGGAAGTGTTATCTGGTTCCATTGAATGAGTTTGGGGATAAACACCTTTATTTTAGTCATATCTGTTTGGAAAAGCAAAGTTTCTCCTTTTTTTACTATGAAATCTACTCCTTGTAGCAAAAGCAGACGTCATGGCTTTATAATGAACTTTAAAAATTAATGTAATTGGAATCGATTTGTCATCCATAGTATAATTATGGGTCTAGATCTGTAAAACTAATGACTTTAAAAGATTTGCATCATTTAAAGAAATAGTAAAGTTTGGATAACAGTCAAATGATATGGGACCTTTAGAGAGGCTGGACTTAATGGTTCCTAATAGTGAGTCTTCAAACTTTCTAAACCTTTTGTCTCTAAGAGCCGCAAGGATAAAAGTATTTAGACCTTCTCTGTTCAGGGGCTTTATACTAACCTAGACAAGTCCTATATGGATATACGTGAAACCTTTAGCTTTATGTTTTTTTTATGGAAGAGGAAGAAAGAAGCTTTATCTCATCTTTAGCTTTATCTAACTAGACATCTCTTTCTTCAGTTCTGATTACATATTCAGATTTAAAGAGGTTTAACCTAGAGGTCTTATACACATGATCTTTATGGACTTCTGTGAGTTTAAAATCATCAATGCACTTGTCAAAGTCTTTGATAGTGACTTTATCACTACTGACTAGATTCCTTTGAACTTTAGCAGAAGATGAAATAGAGGAAGAAGAAGAAGATGTGGTTCTCCCGAAGATAGGATACATCCTAGGACTAAAGAAGGAAACTGCAGCTACAACTCATGGGCTAAATGAACGATGCGATCCTACATAATTATTTACAAGTCTTTCCTAGTAAATACATATGAAAGAGAAAAAGTGCAGAAATATAAATCTAGTCTTAAGCCTATAAAACACCTGCAAAATAGAGGTTAGCACAGACATATGCATTCACTCATTCAATTAGGCAATAGATAAACAGGGAGTATTCGCTCAATTAGAAGAGCAAATACAAGCATAATTATGTGCATTTGCAAGAATTATTATGAAAAATTTCTGAATAGTAGAGAAATAACAAAAGATGCATCATTGCATCATTGGACCCCAAAATGGAGGCTCTAGTTCAAAAATGTGAATTTTCACATTATTGAATGCATTTCGATGCAAAAATGACGGAAAATACTTATTTTCGTGTTTGATGAATGAAAAAGTGTAGTCCTAAATGCAAGTGCGCAGTTATAATGCAAAAGTACGACTTTTATGTTGAAAATGTAAAATTTATATTGGAAATGCAAAAATTATGCTAAATGATAATGTTGTTATTTACTAGATGCAAAATACATGTTTTATGTGAAAAATAATGATTTTTCACATATAGTTGCATAATGATATGAAAATGCTGATTATGTTGTTAAAATGTGATTTTTATCAATAAAGTATGCTAAAAATGCAAAGAATGCAGAAACTATGTGAAAATGATAAATTTATACTTTTGGAAATAAAAATGCAGACTTGATGTGAAAATATTAATATTTTTGTGATTTTCACATTCTGGAGCTAAAGAATGCAAAATGACAATTTATTATGCATAAGATAAAGTATATATTATTTAATCAGCATGCAAATTGCCAGTCTCACCACATAATAACAACAATTTTTCAACTGCTGGCAGCAATAAAATAAAATGCAAAATAGTAAAATAAATGTGCAAAAATGAATGTAAGGTCCTCATATTTGACTGAGCTTATTTTTAGGTTTTTGAAGCTTTTACTTCACGGGATTTTCAAGTTTTCCTCGTCAAGAGGTTGAAAATGACGTGTACAATGCAAATTCATAAACCTTCGAAGCGTGCTTTGACAAAGATATTTGTAGGTTTGGTTCAAATTGGTCTAAAAGATCCTAAGAAAAATGCAATGGCTAAGCCAAAAGAGTGTAAATTGGGACTCCTGAGTCTTGAATTTGACAGAGTTTTTGTGTGTGTATGTAGGCTTCCCCTCCCAAAATGCAAGGTAGAGACCCCTATTTATAGAAAAAGGATGAAAATATGCATGATCTCACATCCTGAGGCGTGCGTGTGCACTAGTTTTATGCGTGCACATGCTTGTCATGGCATGTGACCGCGTGAAGTGCATGTGATCATACATTGGGAGCACATGATCATGCACTCCTAGAATGTGATCACTCATTGCAGCATATGATCACACATCCTGGCCCGTGATAATGTGCTAGCGGCTCCAACGCATGTTCACCCATTTTTTTCAAGCTTCACGCGCACTATTCTAGGGTTGATTCTAAGGGTTTTTGGACCTCTCGAATGCATTTCGAACGTCTGTTTTGTCAAAATCAGCTTCTAAATTTCACAAAATTGAACTCCGGTCTTATGAAATGAGCACCAATCTGACGAGTTGCACGTTTTGAGCAATAATTGCTCGAAATGAGCGACTTATCATTTTGATAGTTCATAATTCATAAAATTGGGGTGCGACTTAATGGCTCGATTGTTGATTTTGCTCTCTATAGGCTCAGGTTGAGCTTTCTAGTTTCATGGCATGCTCCATAGGCGGTATGAATGAACAGAAACTTGTCAAATTCAGGGAGATGTTTTCATCATCGAACCTTTTGGGGATAGTTAAAATTTAATGTATGAAAGTTGCCCTCTGCTTCGCATGTATTGCATAGCCTTTGGTGCTGATGTCAATATATGCGAAGTAATGTAGAGATGTAAAAAATAAATTTGTTAGGAAGAGGTACTTACCTAGTTGGTTTTTAAACATGGTTTGCTTCTTATGAACGTGACATAGGCTTTGCTTAAATGCTGCCATTATTGCTATCGGCATTGCTCTTATTTTGTTGAAGGAGTCATCATTCATTTTGATGTGCCATTATAACCTCCTCATGTGTCAAGTGAGGTGATGCTATTATAACCGTCTTAGGTGTCAAGCAACTGAAAATGCTACTATAACCTACTGAGGTGTCAAGCAGGGTGCTTCTATGACCTACTGAGGGGCATGCAAATGAAAGTGCTATTATAACCTACTGAGGTGTCAAGTAAATGAAAGTGCTATTATAACCTACTAAGGTGTCAAGGAAATGAAAATGCTACTATAACCCACTGAGGTGTTAAACAAGTGCTATTATAACCTATTGAGATGTCAAATAAATGAAAGTGCTATTATAACCTACTGAGGTGTCAAGCAAATGAAAGTGTTATTATAAGCTACTGAGGTGTCAAGCAAATGAAAGTGTTATTATAAGCTACTGAGGTGTCAAGTAGATGAAGATGCTACTATAACCTACTGAGGTGTCAAGCAAATGGAAATGCTACTAAGCATGCTATGAAGCATATGAACATGCTACTAAGTGAATGAACATGCTACTAAGCGAATGAGAATGCTACTAAGTAGATGATGCAGTTTTGATATAGTGATGATGTCATGATTTATCTTGGATTTAGTTTTGGTGCTACGATGATGTAATCATTATAGATGTGATATGCTTGTATTATGTTTGCCCTATTTTTCTTTTTGTGAATGATAACATGACTTTTTGAGACATTGATGTCATATGCAATGTCTTGTGACATGTAATAATTGCATTCATACACTTTGTCCATACTGTTTATGCATTTTCCCACTAGAATGCATCTTTGGGTCCTTAGGAATGCATGTGCATAGGTCTTGAACTAGGCATGTAAGTGCATCGGGGCGCGTGAAGGCCAGAAGGATGCATGGTCACATGTTTTTACACATGGTCATGCGCCTGGGACGCATGATCATGCATTTTGGCACAAGATCACGTTCTCCAAAGGGCCTTTAATGCCTATATATGGTACTCATTTTTGTGTTTGGGGGGGTTTTTACCTATCCTCTAGCCCCCTCTCATGTTTTTTTGGAGCATTCTCACTTAGTTTTTCTCATTTTCTTATTCTGTTTGCGCATTTTGAGATTCATGGACTTCCCTCATATTCTTGATAATATTCCTGAAGTCCCTTTCTCCATTGATGATCTTAACTTGGAGATAGACGATACAGAGGTGACGCAAACCAGTGCGGGGACCTCTACTGCTGCTAGATCTACCAAAACTATTGGGACTAGTGGTGGAACTTCTTCTTATCCTTCTAATTCTTAGGCCGATCCTTATCCGTTCACACTTTCTTTAGGAGGTGTGATTCCAGTTGTTCATAGTTTGGAGACCCATGCTTGGACAATTCATGGTCGCCGGGTTAGTTCTTGTCTGTTTCCTTTTTAGCCTTGTTATTCACTTGTTTAGCTCTAGCTATGTGTGTAACTTGTTGCTATAGTTTAGCTCTTGCTGTAGTTTAGCTTTGCATATACTTACTTAGCTTTGACTATGTGTGTAGCTTTTTGCTGTAATTTAGCTCTTACTTGGCTCTTGCTTATCTTGTAGCTCTAGCTATAATTTAACTCTTACTTAACTCTTACTATTCTTCTAGCTCTAGCTATAATTTAGCTCTTGTCTAGCTCTTGCTGATCTTGTAGCTCTAGCTATAATTTAGCTCTTGCCTAGCTCTTGCTAATCTTGTAGCTCTAGCTGTAACTATTGATTTTGTGCTATTTTATTTGTTGACGTCTTTGATTTCAGTTTTGTTCCTATAAGAATGATGAAAAGAGATATTTTAGTATCTAATGAATGTCATAAATGATTTAACTATCGATTGCTGTCTCAAGGGCCTGTCATTCAGCTGCCTGGTAGCTTCAACAAGGTCAGCTTATACTATCAGGGCCTTCCATCATGCGTAAAGCACAAGGTTGATGGGAAGGGCTTCGATGGCATTATTTTTTCTCTTACTTATAGTTCTTATGCATCGAGCCAGGCAGCGATGTGTGCTCTTATTGAGCGGTGGGTGGACGCTACCCATATATTTCATTTGCCTTTTAGAGAGATGACTATCACTTCACTAGACTTTGCTGCCATTACTAGGCTGAGTTTTGATTTCTTGTCTTTATTGATTATCTTATTAGCTTTAGATGTTTTGATTTCTGTCTTCTTGATAGATTTGGGCTTATAAGTTTCCCTTTGTCCCACTGTTGAGTACTTATCTGAGAGTGGTTTTCCATGCTTTTCATGGTGGATCAAGAAGACTTCTGATTTGATCCAGAGCCCAGCAAAGGTGAGGGATTTCATTATCAGGTTGACCCACATACAGGTATGGTGGATTTTGATACTAGTTTTCTCATTCTTTTGTAATATTTTGCTTATTATGCTTCTTAGACAGATTTGTGCCTGGTGGTGGTTGGAGAGAGAGGACTGGTTAGTTGAGATGGTGTCAGCATGGTGCCTGACACAGAGGAGAGTCTTATTGGCCAACCTTATTGAAAAGGTATGGTACTTGGGTGAGCAAGTCCATCATTGGTGTATATGAGGAGAGTCCCTATTGCTCCCCCTAGTGACATGTTTTGGAGTCAAGAGCTCACTAGAAAGGAGCTTATTGAAGCTGAGAGAGGGTATCCTTCTAAGAGTATTTCAGAGGGCACACACTTCTCTTATATGTGTACATTGATCCCCTAATTGATCGGCGGATCCTGCATAGCCTTCAGGCTCAAAAAGTGGGACTTCGCAAGCATCCTAGGGTCATCTTGCTTCTCGGGTAGCATTCTAATTTGGTATGCTTATTGAATTTTCTTTTCCCTATTTATGTATAAGCATGTAATAAACTTTGTTAGTGACAAACTATAAAATGACATGAGTTATAAGAGCTTATCTGCAGTGTCAAGGATATCACCAAAATAGATCGAGTTCTTCCCGCTTTGATGAGGAGGGTACCCCTATGACCGAGGAAATTACTTATGCTATTATTATGGCATCTGATGGTTCAATTCTTAGTGATCTGATGAACTTAGTACCCCTAATGTTTTTTTGGATTTTTGATTACAGGAGTAGGGATGCGCTTTCCTTTACTTAGGCCTGGTATGCCTTTGTTGGATATAGCACTCGCAAACACTACTCATGTTAGGCTTTTAACTTTATTTGGGGTTTTTCCCTTTCTTTAATTTATTTATCTGACTTCTCTACTTTGTAGGTGACTATTTCTACTGCTCAGTCTTAGTATAGTGCTGCGATAAGCGCGTAGGATTATTTCATAGAGTTTACTAGCGCGTAGATTGTACATCCTTTTTTTATTGACTTTTTGTTGTACCTATTTTATGCAAATGTGTGTATCTTTATGAATGCATGAAATGTGATTTATGATGTTTATCTAATGCAGAGACTATACATTCTCGCTAGCCATGAATGGGAGAGAGAGTGAGCATCCTGGAATGAGCGCATCCAGTAGTTAGAGCGAGAGTTAGACACTTTTTACATGGATCAAGATGATGAAACGCATGGTCCAATTGGAGGAGATGCTTGAGTGGATTCAGCTTTTGCTCATGATGGCGACTATAGCCGTTGTGGTTGTTTAGGAGGCTAGGTGTAGGCCTTTGGCTATACTTTTTTGGTGTTGTATGATTTTTCTGAGATCATGGACTCTGGTGTTGTATCTTGGCATCTGTCCCATGTGTTGTACTTTCATGTGCCTCTGACTAATTATTATTGATTATAACATTTATAACTATTGTGTGATTATTCTATTTGATGATTTATCTTGTTTTGTCTACCTCTCCCTTTTTTGCATAGGGCATCTCCTTTTGGAGATTTTTGCACCTATCTTGGTGTACTTTTCTTTCTTCCTTTTTTTACCTAAGGTGTCTCTTTTTAGAGCTTTTCGTGCCTAGCTGGGCTTTTTTTTTAAGGCATTGACGATAACAACTTGCGATCTTTGTAGAAGAAGTAAAGAGACAGATGAGAACTTTAAGTACGTAATAAAGAGATGCAAATTCTACTTAATATATTCGATGAATTCAGATGATAATGATGTATTGTATTTTCTCAAATGTACTTGCATTGTTCAAAAAACTTTCGCATTTTTATTGAAAACATTTAAGAAAAGCATAATTGCATTTATGCATATTTTGATTCAATAACACCCTTGTCCTTAGCTAGCCTTTTTAGATATTCTAACAAAGTATTTTCTCTCAACTTCCCTAACTTTTACCTAGGCCGCCTTTCGGGTTTTCAACCTAGCGGGAAATCCCTTAATTTTTGCATGAGTAGCCTTTTTTCAGTTTTCAACTCAGCAGGACATTTTTTTTTACTCTAGAGATAGTATTTCTTTAAGCAATTTGTGTTAGTTGGTTTAGATAATTCATTCCCTTCGGAATCCATAAGTTTGACAGCTCCTCTTGATAGAATGGTTTTGACTATATATGAGCCTTCCTAGTTTTGCCTGAACTTCCCTCTTGGGTCCGAGTTCTGTTTAGATTACTTTAGCACCCAATCCCCTGCTTTTATGCCTTTGTGTTTTACTTTCATATTGAAGGCCCTACCTAATCGAGCTTGATATAGTTGCATGTGGTGTAGCACTTTGAGTCTTTGACTATCCAAGGTGGTGAGGCTATCATGCCTTTTTTGAGCCCATTATGTTTCAAGCAGTTCAAATTCAATTACTACTCATAATTATTTGATCTCCACTTCTATTAGGAGTAGTATTTTAGATCCGTATACTAGCAGAAAAGAAGTGGCTCTTGTTGAAGTTCCAATAGCTGTTCGATATCCCTACAAGGCGTATGGTAGTCTATTAGCCCAATCTCGATGAGACTGAATCATTTTTGACAAGATCTTTTTGATGGTTTTGTTTGCAGCTTCGAACGCTGCATTTGCCTACAGATGGTTGGGTGAAGATTTATGGTGTTCCACTTTGTAATTTTTTAGCAACTCTCTCACTTTCCCTTGGAACTGGACACCATTGTCTGAGATTATATGATGAGGAATTCCGTATCAATAAAAAAAAAAATTCCTAATGAACTTTGACACTTGTTTTGCCCCTAGTTTTGCATATGATTCTACTTTGACCCATTTTATGTAGTAGTCGACTACCACTGGGATGAATCTACGCCCATTTGAGGCTGTCAAGTGTATCTCCCCAATTATGTCTAACCACCCTGCTGAGAAAGGCCATGGAGAAGAGATATAGTGGAGCTCTATTGTGGGTAGATGGTTGATATCCCCAAGAATTTAGCACTTGGGGCACTTTCTTATGAATTTCATATAGTCTTCCATCATTATCATCCAAAAGAACCCTTGTCTCATTAGCTTCTTAGCTAGGATGGCTCCATTCATGTGCGGACCACATACACCCTTGTTTACTTCTTCCATTGCTCTTGCATCTTCTATCTTGCTTAGACATCTGAGTTGTACCTCATATGAAGTTATCCTATACAATATGCCTTAGTGTAATGTGAATTTTAATGCCAGTTGCCTGATAATAGCTTTGTCTTTTTCACTTGCCTTCTCAGGATAAATTCTCTCTATGAGATATTTTTTGATATCGTAGAACCAGGGTTTATTGTCTGCTTTCATTTCTGCTACTTTGAGACATTTGTGACTGGGTTACTCTGATTTGAGTAGGATTAGAGGCTTCATGAGCATTTTAGCTGGTCCTTCCCATACCGATGTTAGGGAAGTGAGTGCATTTGCCATTTGATTATAGTTTCTAGGGAGATGGATGAATTTGCATTTTTGAAAAGATAAGGTGAGTTGTTGTAGGTGTCTCCGGTATGGCCTCAAGTGTTGTTCTTTTAGTTCCCACTATTCTATTGTTTGATTGATCATCAACATGGAATCCCCAAATATTTCAACTTCTGCCACTCCTACAACTATAAGAGCTTCCATCCCAAGTGCACATGCTTCATATTTTGCTTCATTGTTCGTAACCTTGAATGCTAGCTTCTTAGGGATTGGTGCCACTTTGCCTTATGGTGTTAAAGAGTATAATCATGACTCCTACTCTGAATTGATTGGCTGCCCCATCAAAGTACATACACCATCCTTGCATCTTAATGGCCGTACTGAGGTCATCCGGGAAGTAGAGTTGAATTTCTTTCGAATATAGGATCGTGTTGAGGGCTAAGAACTCAACAACTACTCTTCCTTTTATTATCTTTTTGGTCAGATACTACACATTAAATTTTGTCAGTAAAATGGGCCACTTTACCAGTTTTCCCACTAAGTAAGTGACTTCATAGAGATGCTTTATAGGATCCATTTTAGACACATCTTGAATCTTGTAGGATTGAGAATAATGTCTGAGCTTCTTTATTGCTCATACCATTGCTAGGCAAATTTGTTCGACCTAACTGTACTTTTCCTCATAAGGCAATATTTTCTTGCTCAGTTAGTAGACTACATGTTTTGCTTTCTCTTCTCCCTCTTGGGCTAGCATTGCACCGATCACATACCTTTCAATGGCTAGGTACAAGGTTAATGGCAATCCCAACTTGGGTGGTTTAAGAATCGATGGATTGACTATGTATTTTTTAAATTTTGTTAAATGCTCATTGGCATTACTCGTTCTATCTCACTGGCTGATCCTTTCTAAGTAGCATTTTCAAATTATTGTTAACCTGGCGATGACTTTGCTTATGAATTGTAGCTTCCCTAGAAACCCTCTAATCTCTTTCTTTATTCTTAGTATTGGCATTTCTTGAATTGCTTTTGCTTTTTCTAGATCCACTTCGACTCCTTTTCGACTGACAATATATCCCAGCATTTTGCCAAAAGTCACCTTGAATACAAACTTCTTCAGATTGAGCCTAAGACTGTAATTTTCCACCCTTCTAAGGAATTTTTCAAGAGTAGCTGGATGCCCTTCTTTAGTTTTTGACTTAACCATCATGTCATCTACATATACCTCAACTTCTTTGTGTATAATGTCATGAAACATAGTTGTTGCCATTCTCTAGTAAGTTATGACTGTATTTTTCAGGCCAAAAGGCATTACCTTGTAACAGTAAGTACCCCATTCTGTTATGAAAGACATCTTTTCTTTCTTAATGATGGCCATCAAAATATTATTGTATCCAGAGAATCCATCCATGAAGGAATACATTGCACAAGTGGTACCATTGTCTATCAACACATATATGTGAGGTAAAGGGAAGTCATCCTTTAGGCATGCTTCATTTAAATCCTTATAATCAACATAAATTCTGACCCTTCCATCTTTCCTTGGCACTAGCATAATGTTTGCTAACCATTTTGAATAGTCTACTACCTCTAGGAACTTGGCTTTTATCTGTTTCTCGATGTCTTCTTTTACCAATTGGGCCCACTCTGGTTTGAATTTCTTAGCTTTTACTTTACTGGTTTGCACCCTTCTTTGGTAGGAATGTAATATTGAGCAATATCTTTGTCAATGTTGGGCATGTCTTCCTATATCCAAGCAAATATTTTTTAATATTTTATTAATATTTTTTCAATTTCTCTCCTCTCTTCAGGGTAACATCTCTTAAAATATTCAAAATGCGTGGTTCATTTTCTGTGCCAATGTTAAATGGTTCAGTTCATATGGAATGAATGTCGAATATGCAAGTGTTTTGATCAATTTAATGCACACTACCATAAAAAAACATTGAACAAGTGAGCAAAATCTTCTTTCATTGCATTAACTTTAGAGGTCATTACATCATTAGTTTTAAATAGAGGAAAAGTACATAGATCATCTCCAGTAGTGGTATCTTTAAACAGAATATTATCGATGCTTGATTCAAGGATAACATAAACTTCAGCACAGTTGAGGGTCTCAGTCTTAGATTCTAATCCCAAGTTCTTCATTTGTTCATCAATTTCAGCTTCGGTAATTATTTCTGGCAATGGTGGGTGCTTTCCCTTAGCAGAGTCAATAACATCTTTGAAGATTTCAAACCTGGGTTTCTCAATCCCTTCTTTTTACCATTTCTTAGTCTGCCCTTGATAAACTTTCATTGAGCCTTTAAGAATAAAAGAGATGGACTTCTTAGCTCTGGTGTCCTTATGATCATACCTTAGACCATGTCTGCTTATTTGTTTGCAGAAATCAAAAAATTTTGTAACTCCAATATATCTTCCACCCAATCTAGTTCTAGGCAAGTATTACAGTTTCTTCATCATCAAGACAACATTTGGGTTGACCCAATCTTCATGAATCATAGAGATCTTAAAGCCTGGTGGCACCACATTCAAGCAAGTTATGATGTTATTGGTTTCAACAGGGATAATGACAACTTTACTATTGAGTGGGAATTTAATTTTTGATGTACAGTAGAAGGTATGCCACCTAGTGGATGGAACCAGGGTCTTCCTAATAATAAGGCGACGTTTGGAGGGATGTCCAAGATAGTGAATTCTGTTACCGATTCGATATATCCCACAGTGACTACTACTTTGAAAGTCCTAATGACCTACTTCTTAAAGTCATCATAAGCCCAAATGGTAATGTTAGATTCTTTTAGGTCTTCAATATTCATCCCAAATTTGTGCAAACATTGATGGCAGACCCATCATCCACCATAACACATGAGGTCTTCTAAGACTTGACTATTGCCTGTATGAATAAGGGAAAATTATGGATCCTTTCTTAAGGGGGCAGATCTTCATCTGAGAAGGTAACTGCATCAGAGGGAGCTTTCATCAAAGAAGCTATCATTTCACAAGGTGAGGTGTTAGTGGCAAGTTTTGCATCATTAAGTTCTCTGACCAGAGCATCCCTGTGCCTTTTAGAGGCCATGAGCAAATCCCAGATACTGGCTTGTGCCCGAGTTTTCTTAAGCTGCTTGAGGATTGCATCATTTTCTTCTTTAGACAAAACTGTATCATTCAACATTTCTTTCCCCTTGGGGATATCCTTTTCCTTCTCAGGGGGCTGGTAGACCCTTCTCCCATGAGTCACATGGTTAACTGAGGGTGGGAGATTTTTAGCTATTTGCTTCCTGCTACTCGGCTGTGATGTTTCTTGACCAGCTGCCTTCACATTATTCTAGACAATAATATTAGGGTCATCATGTTTATGAACATTTGTACTTTCCTTAGCTTCTTAATCAGAATCATACCATATTTCAATTCCTATAACTCGAAAGCCTTAAGGCTAGATAATTCTAACCATCCAGTCCTTTTCATTGAATTCCTCTCCCCATCCTGAGGGTATTATGTCCTTTTGAAGGATAAGAGCTGTTGGAGGTGCACTGTACTTAACCTTGTAATCAAATTTTCTAATTGGTTGTCCCAGTAAATCCCACACTTTGGGTCTGCTTTGCTTAATTTAAGGCTTTTATCTGTTCCATAAGAGCAGTTAATTACTTCACCATTCATTGAGAAGGCTACATCCTTAGCTCTCCTTTGCATCAATGAATGAGGAGTGAATACTTGGGGCACTAAAATGTATTCAAATGTAGAGGGGTCATGTTCATATTAACTAGAGCCATAGCAGTCAAGAATTAGGTTGAAAAGTTCAACTTCCGAGATCATTAGAAATTCTCTTTCTATTTTGGCTTTCTATTTTTTTGGATTTCTTGGATGGCTTCGATTGATTGTTCAGCAAAGGTTTCAGGTAGGCTGGATGAGATTGTGTTAATTGTTGGTGGTGGCATGGTTCAATAATTTAGAAAAGGGTTGGTTTTGACATTGGGTCGTCTTTCTGGATCATCAATATTTCCTGAGTCAATGTGGTCTTGCATTGCATTTTGAGGGTTTTACAAGTGTCAGTAGTGTGGCCAGGCATTTAGTGGAAGTGGCAGAATAGGTTCTAATAAATTTATGGTGGTAGGCGATTTGGCAGTGGTTTTGGCTCTCGCGGCTGTAAGAGGTTATTTTGCTGCAGTCTTTGGAAGACTTTGCATAGTGGGAGGTTAAAGTTTGAGTACTTTCTAGGTGGCTTATTGATGACATTTGCAAATGGTGGGCTGAAAGTGTCTATTTGAACTTGGTTTATTTTGGATGTTCTTATAAAGGTGTTTTGGTTTTGGGCATTGGCTTGAGTGTTTCAGCAGAAGGTATTTCTTGGTTGTTGGGATTCTTCATCTTCAATTCTAATTCCACCTAAATGAAGGGCTCAAAAACTAAGATAATGGAATATCATTCATTTTTTTGAAATGGGGCAGTGATCCTTTGATTATCAACTCTATCTATTCATCTTCAGAAGGATGATTTGTCATTTGACTACTTTAGCTCGCCACTTTGCAAGATAATTAGAAAAAGATTCAGCAAACTTCTACTTTATAGTTTCTAGATCACTAAGGGTTATATCCAACTAAGTGTTGTATTCATACTACTTAATAAATTATGGGTCAACAATAGCCCGCCATTTTTCATTTAATCCTCAAGGGAAAAGAACTTTGCTCTCAATCCCTCTTCTAGTGATGTGAAAAAGAATCGGACAATCTGTTATTCTATGAGCTTAATGACAACCATGAAGGTGACATATCACCTCAAATAGACCCTCGGATCCCCAGTTCCATCAAACTTGGAAAAGTTTGGCAATTTAAAATCAACATGAAGCGGTTCATCATTGAACAGAGCTAAATTAATAAAGCTTTTAAATTCATGAGGCCCCTTGTCCTTGAAGGGAAATTCTAGCTAAGATATCCTATTGGCTAGCAGTTTGACTTCTCCTGCTGATTCAGGCTTAGTCATGTCAGCGATTTTGGCAATTCATAGTTGTGGTATTTTAAAAGCATTGTAATACTCATCATCATCCTCAACTTGTACGGGAGTATGAAGAACACCCTATGCCCTATATGCTTAAGGGTGGACAGATGCAAAGGCCTCATTTAATGGAGAAGTAGCATGATTCCCCTCTCAGGATTTTCTGGTTTGAACATTAATGGTTGTGATTTAGGCTTGGAGGATCTATGCTATAGTGCCATCAGTAAACAACCTCTGAATTCCCTCTTTCAGCTTATCCTCAAATTATTGACATAAAGTGTCTTCTTGATCACTCGTATTGAGATCTTGTTTACTATACATTAGTGGCATAGAATAAAAAAAGTTGAATGTTTCATGCATGGCATGTACCTGCGAAAGAAAAAGATTAGTATGTATACATGACGTGTTTATGCATACTCTTATGTGGCTGCAAGAAAAATGTGGTTAGTATATGTTGTCTTAGTATATGATGTCTATATATATGTCATGTATAAATGATTTTATAAGAGATTGTCAGCTTTTTCTGTGTAAGGAACAAACCAATCATAAGCAAGCTCTCACTTCAGGTACAGAAATGCATTCCAAAATGTATAGAAATGTGCTCAAGGTAAGCATATAATGTCAATGTAACGACCAACCATTTAGGTCACAAGTGACGTCTATAGTCCACACGTGTTTGCGTGCACAGGGACTATAGTCAACAAAAGGGGCCAAAATTTGTGTCCCCTTATTGATATTTAATATGTTTACCAAGATTCGTGAAGGTATTGCTCGATGGTTTACAATTTGATTCATTTTACATAAATGTCTATAATCTAGTTAAATTCCTGATCCACCTACTTGATCTGATAGGGATAAATGGATAATGCTTGTTGGTTCCATTATTAAAAGATGTCACTATTTGGAAGTTCTAATAGGCTATTCAAACTGATGTGGGTGATTCTTATCACTCCTTACACGTCAGGCTTATGCAAGGTAAACAAGGATCACACAGTCTAAGCACGAGCAGTCGATAAGAACGGACGTAATGACGTCAACTAATAGTGAAAACTAGGAGTCTAATAAAATTTGTAAATAACAGATCAAGCAGATAGCATCAGGGTTTGGATGCAAAGCTTGGTAGGATCCTAATTGAGATTTCTATCAGTTTATTTAAATGAGCTAAGTCGAGGGTCTAAAGCTAAGGGCTCCTTTAGCAAGAATGCAACCCCCCCCCTATGACTAGGGCTACGGTCAGTGAGGCTCAAGGTGACGAATCTAAATCAGTCACCCTATGACTCGTGTGGAACCATGGTAGATCACTTTTCATCATTGTTGAATGATAGGGACCAATAGTGCACATATGAGTGCAACTGCAATGGTGAAGGGCTCCATGTGGTTAAGTATTATGTAATGAGAAATAGCCATTTTTGAATTGATCTCTCTAATTAGAGTCCCCAGTGGAGTCGACACTGTGACTGACCTTTTTTTTATATTTTGATATTTTTATTTTTGAGGCAACTTTACCAAATGGGACATCCATTCTGTTTACGGAACAGGGACAAATGGTTAGTGTCGGGGGATGCGAGATGCTTTGTGTTTGGACCTAATTTTAAAAAAATCTAAGAAAAGATAAAATGGACAGCATTGGGTCACTCAATGAGTATCGTCCCCAATAAAGATTCTAGGTTCGGGAGATCACATCTACTTTTTGGCTATTTCTCATTAGACAATACTCAATACATGGCTACCATAGCACCTAGTTTCAGTAATGACAATTGATATATGTACATTCACACAAGCACGATGGAAATAATGGAAGGTAAAGAGAATTAAGTACAATTATTTGCAAGGCTTTCCTATTAAATACATATGAAAGAGAAAAAGTACAGAAATATAAATCTAGTCCTAGATCTAGAATACACCTACAAAATAGGGATTAGCACGGATATATGCACTTGCTCATTCAATCAGGCAACAGATAGGCAGGGAGTATTCACTCAATTAGAAGAGCAAATATAGGAATAATCACGTGCATTTATAGGAATTATTATGAAATATTTCTAAATAGTAGAGAAATAACAAAAGATGAATTATTGCATCATTGGACCACAAAATGGAGGCTCTAGCTCAGAAATGTGAATTTTCACATTATTGAATGCATTTTGATGTAAAAATGAGGGAAAATACTTATTTTCGTGTTTGATGAGTGAAAAAGTATAATCCTAATGCAAAGCTATAGTTCTAATGCAAATGTACAACTTTTATGTTGGAAATGTAAAGTTTATATTAGAAATGCAAAAATTATGTTAAATGATAATGATGTTATTTACTGGATGCAAAATATATGCTTCGTGTGAAAATGATGATTTTTCACATAAAGCTGCATAAATTATATAAAAATGTTGATTACGATGTTAAAATGTAATTTTTATCAATAAAGTATGTTAAAAATGCAGAGAATACAGAAACTATGTGAAAATGATAAATTTTATATTTTTGGAAATAAATATGCAGGCTTGATGTGAAAATGATAATATTTTTGTGATTTTTCACATTCTGAAGCTAGAAATGCAAAATGAAAATTTCTCAACTGCTGGTGGCAATAAAATAAAATGCAAAATAGTAAAATAAACATGCAAAAATGATTATTTGGTCCTTATATTCGATTGAGCTTTTTGTGGGTTTTTGAAGCTTTTACTTCACAAGATTTTCAAGTTGTCTTCGTCGATAGGTTGAAAATGATGTGTTGAATGCAAATTCATATACCTTTGAAGTGTGCTTTAACAAAGATGTGGGTGGGTTTAGTTATAATTGGTCTAAAAAATCCTAAGAAAAATGCAATAGGTAAGCCAAGAGAGTGTAAATTGGGACTCCTTAGTCTTCAATTTGATAGAGTTTTTATGTGTCTATGTTGGCTCCCCCTCCCCAAAATGAGAGGTAGAGACCCCTATTTATAGAAAAAGGGTGAAAATATATGTGATCATGCATCCCGAGGCGCATGTATGGGCAATTTTGCACACGCACACATGTGTCAGGCATGTGACCGTGCGAAGTGCGCATGATCACACATCTTGGTTAATGATCATGCACCAGATGCACGTTCATATGTTTTTTTGGACTTCACGTGCTATTATGTGGTTGCTTCCAAGGGTTTTCATACCTTCCAGATGCATTTTTGAGGTCCATTTATCGAAATCGACATTTTTGCTTCCAAGTTGGACTCCAGTCTTACGAGACGAACACCGGTCTGACATGTTGCATGTTTTAAGCAACAATTGTTTGAAATGAATGACTTATCATTTTGATAATTCATAATCCATAAAATCTGGGTGTGACTTAATTACTTGGCGGCCGGGTTTGCTCTCTATAGGCTTGGTTCGAGGTTTCTAGACTCTTGGCATGCTCTAGAAGCGATACGAATGAACAGATACTTGTCAAATTTGGGGAGATGTTTTTATCATCGGACCCTTTTGGGGACAATCAAAATTTGATGTATGACATCGTGATTAAAGCTACAATAATTCACATAGTTCTTGCTCTTGCTTTAATGTATAATTGGCAAATTCAGCAAATTGATATTTGGAATGCATTTCTTCATGGACACTTGCAAGAGAAAATTTATATGACATAGCCAAAAGGCTTTGTGAATGCCTCTCATCCTAATTTATGTGTAAATTAAATCATTCTTTATACGGTATAAAGCAAGCCCGTCATGCATAGTTCTCTAGGATTACTAGTTTTCTTCATAGTATTTCTTCCAAAGCTTATTGTTCTTTATTTTATGATAAAATTGCTGCTACCTCTGCTTTTATACTAGTGTATGTTGATGATATTATCAACACTAATACATCATCAGCTATAGTTTCTAAGATGATTGCAACTCTTCAATATGAATTCCCAGTTAAGGATCATGGCAACTTGCATTATTTCCTTGGTGTTCAAGTGAGTGAGTCTACTGATGGTATTCTCCTATCTCAATCCAAGTATGTGCATGATCTCTTGTAAGCTATGGGTATGGTTGATTCGAATAGTTGTAAAACACCCATGGTGGCTGCTCCTTTTCTTTTCAAGTATTCGAGTACACCTAGTTTGGATGATGTTCAATATCGCCAAGTTCTTGCCAAGCTTCAATATTTAACAATCACTTGTACGGATATTGCCTTCACAGACTATGGTCTTCATTTTCCATCCTCTTCTTCTTTTGATATCAAATGCTATATTGATAGTGATTGGGGTGGTGATCTAAATTTTTATGGATTCGTTCATTATTGCATGAGCTTGGTTTCACACCTACTTTTAGCACATTATGGTGTGACAATATTGGTGTTATTTATTTATCATCAAATCCAGTGTTTTAAGCATGGATGAAACACATAGAATTAGATTACCATTTTGTTTGTGATCAAGTTGCCAATGGAACACTTTCTATCTGTTTTCTACCAACTGCAAACCAACCAGCTGACATCTTCACCAAGCCCTTGTCTTAGGCTCGGTTTGTTCACCTTCGGTCTCTCCTGCCTCTCCAAACGGCCAAGGACTTGCGGGAGGGTGTTAAATAGAGTCTTATTATTATTTTAATGTTAACATTTGTAATTCTTCTCTTATCTTACTATTCTATGTAGATATGTATAGTGACATAAGTGGATAGGCTGAGTCCTAATCCTTTTGTAACTGACCATTATTTCATCTTGTACCCTAACAGGCTCTTATAATTATATAAGTAGTAATACAATGTTAACCTTCTAAAAAGCCATTACAGTAACAACAATAATGCAATTATTAATGGATGCTTCAACTGGAACCTACGACTCCTCATACTATAACTAATGTGTGGAAGATTGTGTTTGTCATAAAGAAGCAGACCAAGTGACATGTGGTTATAGCTGCGAAAACTATTGTGAATAGGTCAATAAGTTATAAATTTATAGTTACATAATTTTCAATTTAACATAATAAATATCAAATTGTGAAATAAATGAAATATAATCGAATAATTGACAACTCTAGTCTTAAAAATATTCAAAAATAGTGTTTATATTAGCATATTTTATTGTATTTTTGTGTGCAATCTGATCAGACGCTCAACTACCTTGATGATGTCAAGCAAATAATCCAACGAAAAAATAATTGTGATCAAAGGAGGCAAAAAAATAGATTATATTAAAAAAACATATGAATATGTAATAAAATAACCACCCTGTTGGGTTTGATTTCCTTTTTCTTTTCTGTCAATTGTTGTTGTATGTTTGGTATCATTGAATTATTATAAAAGTTATATTTAATTTTAGAAAACGAACCATATTAAATGTCTACAAGATAATTAATACACTTGATTTTTTTTGTATTATTCAAAAAAAGAGAAATTATGTCGAATGAAATTTCATGGCATAACATCGGGTATTAAAAATCATTTACCATAAAAAATAAAATAGTAATAGTTCAAAATTATTCCTTCGAATTAAAGAAAAAATAGATGATTTGTTAATTTCCTCTCTTCTAAATGGAAAAGCAAGTTTTAAGTATTTATCTTTCCTTCTACATGAATATAATTTAAAGAAAAAAAATTTCCACTCACAAAGATAAGTATTGTGCCCCATTGTCCCTCTTAAGATCAAATAAGGTTAAGCCTTACTAAGGCTTTTTTTTTTCATTGCATCATTTGTTTAATATTTTTACAAGAGTAACAACTATTAGTAGTCTCTCGATACTTTTCCTTAATATGCTTATTTCCAACTGCTTTTATATGAACAAATACAATGTTTTTCTTTCATAATTTATTGAACTATTTTGTTGATTGATTTTCAATTCAAAATAAATCATGAATGACTTCTAAAGCATAGCATGGTAAAATATTTGTTTAGTGTTTATCAATTTTTTTATTTTTATTGTTAAGTATAAAACACATAAGATATATGTTATTGAATTCAACAATTTAGCTATTGATTTAAGTTAATGAAGCTTCTTTTATTTAAAAAAAAATCAATAATTTGGTAAGTGTAATACACTGATGTAGGCAACAATTTTCCACATATCATGTGAAAATCTTAATTAAGATGCTGCTTAATTATTTATGATAACGGTTTCAAAATGGGTAATGACACACGAACACGATTCAAACTAACATGCTAAATTATCGAATTAAAAATGGGTCAACTCGTTTAAGATACAGTTTGACCAGATCATGCGTGGGCTAACATGTAAACCTATTTACAACATGTTTAATTATACGTGTCATGATAACCCAACATGACACGACATTACCCGTTAAAAATCCATATAGTTAGTTATGATTTTAAATAATAAGTTAGTCATTTATTGCAAGTTTTTTACAAAAATAATATTTTTATAATTGCATCATGCAAATTATTAAATTATAAACATTATTTTTATTTTTTTGTGAAAATAATATTTTTATATATTATAAATGTTATATATGTTAAATGAGTCATGTTGAATTTTATGACTCGCACAACCCATTTAAATAAACAAGTTACACTTGTCGTATTCGTGTAATCCGTTTAATTTTCATGTCATATTGGGGTTAAAATATTTGACACGTTAAATAAATGAGTCGTGTTGACCCTAATCGTATCAACAAAATAGTTTAACCCGACACGTACATTACCCACCAACCTATTTTAACAGCCCTAGATAAAAGTAAGAATTTATCGAGTTATAGGTGATTGATTTGCCTCTCATTTGGAATCATTTTGTTAATAACAATTTTTGCTAAATACTCCAGTTTTTTTAATTTAGAGCAAATTACTTAACGCCCCTTGATATTTGACCTAATTAACACTCTTTCCCAGCTTATTTGAAAATTTAATATTTTCATCCCTCAATTTCTATTTTATCAACATTCTAGTTCTTTTAATGAATTTTTTGGTGATTGTTTTATATAAAAAAACATTAAGCCCCCTCTATTTTATAAAAATGAACAATTTAATATATATGTTTTAATTAAATTAAACAATTTATTTTTTTTATTATCTCAAG
>CATIWM010278057.1:0-15815 GCA_949671775.1 Mallotus repandus
ATATGCAGTGGTCCAAAATTATTTGATTTATATCATATAGAATTATTAAAATATCTGTAAGATAAAGGGCAAAAAAAAAAAAAAATAAATAAATTCAACAAAGAAAATGTTCGTTCTTTATAATATTTCTGAATAACACCATTTGTATAGTTTTGCACTTTGCATTTATTATCTTCCAAGTTTTTTCTCCTCATCTCTAATGAATAAAAGAATTTATGGTTAATAATAATAATAATAATAAAAGGTTGTAAGTTATAAGTCTCAAAGATATGTCAATTTGCATCTCTTAAATTATATATCTAACAGTAAAAATTGGGATTGAAATCGTAAAATTTCTTTTTTTTCTTAATAAAGAAGATCAGCAGTAAAATTAAAAATATGAGTGAATTGTTCTTATGGATTTTAGTTTTTTTTTTCAACAACAAATGTGCTTAAAGCACATGAGAACGGAGAAACGGAGACACAGACCCACCACAAGACAATATATACGTAATACTAACTAAAGTTTCGTTTATTCGTAGAAAATATTTTGTCGTTAAAAATATTTTTTACTATTTGACTGCAACATTGGTCTCTTTTTAGCCTTTTGTTACGAATTCATTAGCTATTAGTTTTAGTCTTTACTGTCAATATATTATCGTGTGTGTATATATATATATATACAATTGTTAGAACGCTTGTTGTATCAATATAAATAGTCATATATGCTATAAACATTTTTTTTAAATGGTTTAAATTTAAAATATTATTTAAATAAAAGTAATTTTTATCAACTCATTCAAATGATTGTTGATATTTTTATAAATATAATTAACAATGCTAAATTGAGGGGGAAAAAAAATCATGTGTCAGTCTTCACTTGGATGTGCATGGGAGAAAATTGACTGTAGAATAGAAGAGCAAAGATAAATAAAATTGCAACATTATTAGATTTTATATTGGCATAATTCAAACATCGATGTCGATTTTTCACAAATATATAAAATGGAAATGCAATGCAGTGGGAGGAAAAACAAAAAGGAATATTCGTTTCAATGTATATCATATACATATTTTAAGACCAGACAAAAGGGATATTCACATAAACTGATAATGAGGGAATATTGAGACACGTGTCACGAGGAGAATCTTTTCTTTCTTTCTTTCTTTCTTTTATATACATGCAATATGATAAAAGGAGTCCTCTAAATTTTTGTGATTTAATGTGTTACACATAATAATAATTATTATTATTATTGTTATAAGATTTTATTTTTTATATATAAAAATTAAAGCATGTGACATTCATTTAATGATTAGATGTGATATTTCAGATTAGGAAAAAAAATTATTTTATATAAGTAAAATATTAATATTTAGAATTTATTAACTTTTGACTAATTCAATTTGGTTTAATATAATTATAAAAATTAAATTAATATCATTTAAGTAAGAATAAGTTTATGCCAGATAATTTAGTATGTAAAATCACTTAATAATTAATTTAATATAATTATATATATTACAATTTGAGTATATTTAAAACATCACTTAAATAGAAAAAATTCTATGAGCTAATCCTGATAAAATAGTTGTTGATGATGATATTTTTGGATCTGAATGATTGTATTCATAACTCATTGGATCTTAACTAATATAATCCGATCTAAATAGATTTATAGAGATAGTAAATTTCTCAATAACTACTTTAACACAATTACAAATATTATAATTTGAAATCAAAATATTGTTTAAGCGAAAATAGTCTTTATCAAACTATAATGTAACAAAGTGTTGGTATATATATATATATAGTCATGGAAAGAAATTAAGCTGCAAATTACATGCATTAGAAAAAAAAAGAAAAAAAAAAAGAAGATGAAGAAGAGAATCTGTGGAGAAAAAAGGCATGGGTTGGCGTCTTGTACTAGAAGACTGATTTAGAAAGTGACCAACCCATCATTATTGCATCCTTCTTTCTTTTTTTTGCTTTCTACGGCCAAGGGAATTCGATGCACTTCTTGCTTTCTTTCTTTTTTGCTTTCATGGGAGATAGATAGATAGATGAACATATACATATATATAGGATAGGAGGACAATAACTTTTACCTTTATCTTTCATGGGAAAGGCATTTCTTATTACTGCATGCATTTTTGGCTGCCTCCTACCAATTGGGTCGCCCTTATATTTACACCTTCATTATTTATTATATACTAATAATCGAATCGAGTCAAGTATAGTCTGATCAGTTTTTTCATACTATATTTATATTTAGAGTGAAAAATAGATAAAAAATTTTAAACTTCAGTCTTTTCATATATTAACGATAAATATATTTTAATCTTTAATCATTTTCTAATAAATAAAAAATAATACGATCGTTTGTTGATAAATACCCTATATTTTCTTTATGGTCTATGTTATATGTGTGTATCAGACTATGTTCAGGCCTGGAATTTTTACGTATAAGCCTGTTTTAGGCTTTAATTTAGCACTTAGTTTTTTAATTAATTCGTCACAAAATAAAGGAAATTTCTGCAATTTTTACGTGTAAATTATTAACTTGTTTTTGGAACCTTTGAATACTACAAATAAGCAAATCAACAATAGCAAGGTGAGTGGTGGGAAAATTCCCATAAACCCTCCAATGCGGAAGAAAGTTTGTATGTTATGTGTTGAAATATGATATTAATATGGGATATCAATCATAATTTTGAAAGGGTGAAATAGATAATATTTTTTAAATATTATTGTTTTAGATGTCGGATCAAATTTAAAAATATATGAAACAAAAAAGGTGAAAAACAAGAGCAACCACAGAAATTATATGGTTTTTATCTGAAAATGTGCTGATGTTATGTTGAAAATGATTTATTCTAAATAAAAATATAAATTTATAATAAACATAACTCCAAAAAAAAAATTATATATGACAAAACTTGCTGAATTAGTGCCCCAATTCCTCCTGCAAGCCAATAAAATCTCATGCTTTAAGGCATTGGAATTCAAGAATTAGAATATGATTTCAGCCATGCATATATAAAAAGGTAATACATACAATATATATATGTGTGTAGAGCATATGAAAATGGAAGATTTTTTTTTTTTTTTTCACATACGGGTGTGTCTAGGTCAAGATAGGCATGAATGAAAGAGTGGTACTACTTTTGAGTTATGATTTTATATAAACCTTAATATTGAATTATCCCAATATATTCTGACCCGGATCCGAGTAGTGTTCATGAAGTTGAGAAGAAGGGAAAAAAAATTATTCTTGTAAATACAGAGAGAAATTAAGAATCTTCTTACCTTCCAACCCACTTCATTAAAGTTAGTAGCAGAAGAAGATTCCCGGCTCTTAGAGCTTCTTTATTATTCTTTTAAAGAAGGGTATATTTAATTTTTAATTTTAATATTTTTTCCCTTTAAATTGCTGCTTTGTGGGTTGTTCTCTGTTATTAATTTAGAGTCGTAGAATTGGAACTAAGATATTCCTTCCTTAGAGGCAAATATTTTATTCCAGATGATGAATTTTTACATTTTGGATTAGATATTCTCTACTTTTCCTTTTATTTTTTTTTTCTTTTATCTTTCATTGAATGCACTCACATTTAGGACAATTATTCAACTTTTAAAACCATAAAGAAAGTTGCATGGTGGATTGATACTGAATGTCATTTGAATATGTCCTTGATAATCTCTCTTTCCTAGCTTGCTCTATGGTTAAAAGAAAATTTATTTTGCATTTTTTAAACTATGTTTGTGCTTTCTATAGACTTTATTATATTTTAATTAATTATATTATATGGGTTATGTTATTGATTATTAAGCTACAAAAATAATGGACCAAGATATGTGTAGCAAGTTGGGATATCGCAATTCATTATATGATAATGTTTTTTAAAGTTTTATTTTTATCTTTATATGTAAGAGCTCTATCAATTGAAAAAGTGAATATTTTAATCATTTTAAAGAGTCATGACAATACTGTTCATGTTACTGACCCCAACACTAATCAATTTTCGAAGGTAATAATATATATACACACTTTGGTAAGGACCCCAAAAGTACTACTTGCCGTATTCATGGTAAACATCTATTAGTAGGTGGCACTATTAAGGTTTTTAATGACATGATCTAGTTGATCCTCACTATAAAATCCACACTTTCAAGATCCATTTTCTCTATACATGCTTTATACATGATTTGTCTATATTTTGAGAAAGAAACAATTATTTTTAATTACAATTTAATTAATAATTTAACACAATAAATTTAATATACTTTTTTTTTCCGTGAGTGTACAAATAGCCATGTACACCAAAAATGAAGAAGAAATTTTTCATATAAGCCCTGGAAATGAATGAATCTGAAATCTATATCAACATATATATAGCTTAAACCAAACCTAATGATGAATCTTTACATTGGGAAAGTTTGAAAGATTGCACACATTAATGAGAATTTAATTCTAAAAGAAGAATCATAGCCTTATAGTTTAAGTTGATAAATATAACTGAAATAAAAAAAAAACAACAAAGAAAAATTTTAAAAAGTTAAAAAAACAAAGAAAAGCAAAGGAGAATAACAGGAACAGTAAGGGACGAAGAATCATCTTTTAAATTGATGAATTTGAATATAGTACAAAAAAGACTGTTATACTACACCCAAAAAAAAAAAAGGAAGAAACAGGCTCTAAGCACATGACCATTGTGGTGTCAGGCTCTCTTGATTCCTTCTGTGTCTCTGTGTGAGAGAGAGATTTTTTAGCTTTTTTCTGGCTTTGTTCTTTGCAAGAAGTTACCATCCCTCTTTAATACCCTATTAGCTTTTTCTTTATTTTTTATTATGTATTTATTTTTTTTTAATTTTCTTCTCTTTCTTCAAGCCCTACTTTATTCCCTCTTGAACTCACCTCTAAAAAGAAGACGATCCTTCACTCGATCCTCATTGTGTTCACAAACAACAATTTCTTCCTTTCTCTCTTGTCTCTCCCTAACAACACCCACTTCATAACCTAAACCTACAAAAGCACCAACACCAACACCAACCCTTCCCTTGTGTTGATTGTTCTCTTTGTTCCTATATTATTCTTGTTTTTAGCATGAACATTCAAGACAAGACTGAGACTGTGTTTTTTCAATAGACTGTACTTTTTTTTCCCTCGTTTTGTTTCTTGCGTTCTTCCATTTGTTTGTTGAAGAAGAAAATAAAGAAAAAAGAGAAAATTAATGGCTTCTCCTTCTGAACTGACCCTTGAGTGCAAACCTCATAGCTACTCCTTGCTATTGAAATCCTTTGGAGAACAGAATGATCAGACCCAGAAGCTTGAAGAGTTTCTTTCTTGCCTTGAGGAAGAAAAGCTAAAGATCGATGCGTTCAAGCGTGAGCTTCCTCTTTGCATGCAACTTCTCACCAACGGTATTGACAATCTTGGTTCTGGATTATTCTTTTCATCCATTTTTGATAAATCAAAGAAATGAAAATGCTTAATCAAATGGATTTTTTTCGAAGTAATTAAGAAAAAAAAAATAATTGTACATACTAGAGATCGAACAGTACTGGATATATATTATATTCAATATCTATTGTGATATGATCATCCTAAATCTAATTAACCCTTTTTTTTTATCCTTTTTCATTTATAGAAGTTTGAGATTAGCTTTCTATCCATGTGGCTTTATTTTGTTAACATGGTCTAAAGTAGCTAGTCATTGTTCATATTATTATTTTGTATAAAAGATCAGTCCAAAGTCATCATGGTTTAGAAAAGGGAAGATTTGTATATATATAACTTCATTTAATCACTGTTTCTCTTGATTAATTTTCTCAGCTGTGGAGACTTCAAGACAGCAATTACAAGTCTATAGAGCAAACCAAGGGCCAAGACCAATTCTTGAAGAATTCATGCCGCTTAAGAACACTGCTTCTGAAACCTTAGATAAGTCCCCGAACATGTCTGATAAGGCAAACTGGATGACAACAGCACAACTTTGGAGCCAAGAGACCAATAATGAAACAAAACCTCAAGCCACATTAACTTCCCCAAAAGAAACCAATATAGGATTCAATGTTACTCCCAAGCTAGGTCTAGACACCAAACAAAGAAATGGAGGAGCTTTTCTTCCATTCTCCAAAGAAAGAAACTTGTGTCCAAGCCCAACTCTAGCGCTTGCTTCCGGAGAGAAAGATCTACTAATGGAAGACAAGAAATGTTCAGAAACTGAAAATGGGTATTCTTGTTCAAAGAGGGAGAATTCGAGTAAGGTGATTGAGCAAGGAAAAGGAAATGGGAACAATTCAGTATCTTGTGATGGGCAAGCAACAAACACTGGCACTGCAACCAATGGTAATACAAATACCAATACTTCATCTACAGCACAAACTCATAGGAAGGCGAGGAGGTGCTGGTCTCCTGACTTGCACCGGAGATTTGTGAACGCTCTGCAAATGCTTGGAGGTTCTCAAGGTAACAAAAGATATAACATAAATAAATTAATGCCAAATCAGTAGAGTTAGCTTAATGATGCTGGAGGGCAAGCTCAATTAGCATAAGAAACATGATAATTAATGGTGTAGTCAAGTTTGTCATCATGTCATGATTATACGTTTTTGTTCTTTGTTTCTGTTATTATTGTTTGACTGAATTCTTTTGGGGTATGGAAACAGTTGCTACACCAAAACAGATAAGGGAGCTAATGAAGGTTGACGGATTGACCAATGATGAAGTTAAAAGCCATCTGCAGGTACGTTTCTATATATTTCTGATACTACAAATTAGGTGCAGCAGGCATGCATGTAAGTGGCTTTGTACAATTTTCTTTTGACCTGACAAACACACAGTGTACTGTATACTACTGCACTGCGCAATGCATATACTTTGAATATATTGAATAACTTAATTAATTAATTAATGTGCAGTGTAATGATGGTATTTTCATTGCTTCTTCTTGGCACAGAAATATAGGCTTCATACTAGGAGACCTAGTCCAAGCCCACAAGCACCTGGAACCCCAGCACCACAGCTCGTTGTTCTAGGCGGCATTTGGGTCCCTCCAGAGTACGCCACAGCAGCAGCAGCTCATGGTGGGGCTCCAACAATCTACGGAACCCACCACCACCCAGTTTCCCATGCCCCACCTCCTCACTTTTGCGCTGCACCACCTGTGCCACAAGACTTTTACACTGCAGCAGCAGGAGCAGCATCGCCGGCGCTGCCACCTCCCCACCACCAGCTGCATCACCATGCATATAATCATCAGCTTCACATGTACAAGGCCACATCACAGGTTCACAGCTCCCCAGAGTCTGATATAAGAGGCGCCGGAGACCGGTCGGAGAGCATTGAAGATGGGAAGTCAGAGAGCAGCAGCTGGAAAGCTGAAAGTGGTGAGAATGGCGGGGAGCGAAAAGGGTTGGCTGCTTTAAGAGAAGAAGGTGAAGAGAGCAATGGAAGTGAGATCACTCTCAAGTTTTAGGCATAATCTTATAATTAGGTTTAGAATTAGGGTTAGGATTAGGGTTTAGATTAATTAATTAAATTTGCTCTTTCTAACTTTGTTATTAATTATGTGCTATCGTATTATTAATTCTATGTAATATTTTTCTGTCAAATATATTTGAGAGAGCGAGAGAGAGGGTAAAAAGGGCATAACGAGAAAAAAGTTAGGGTTTGTTTTGTTTTGTATTGTATTCATAACGTGTTCAAAAAAGATTGAAACATCAGATTATTGAGCTTCTTCAGGCTTGTGTCATTTTTCTTTGACAGATTTGCCCCTATTTCCTTGGATAATGAGTGATAGATAATTCATAATTTTTTTTGTTTTGGAGAAAATTTTATCTGGAAAGAACTTTTTATTATCTATTATTTTATAATGCATGTACAGTACAGCACAGTACAGATTATTAACTTAGAATAAGATATATACTAAATATTTTGTGTTTTAATGTTAAAATAAGAAAAATTCTTACTTATGCCTGATAATTAAATTTAAAACACGTAGATACAAGTCTTATTTTTACTAATTAATTAAGTGTAAAATACTTGAAATTTGTATCACAAATCTGATAATCAGAAGTAATTAACATATTCGAAATAGATATGAAAACAAGAGTTTAATAGAAAATTTGCATTTTGCAAATCTTAAATTCTTGGTTTATTGAAAAGGGTGACTGCTGGGGTTTAAACCATTTTATTAAGGAAACTATAAAGATACATGGGGTAATTTAAAGAAAAGAAGTGACACCGAAAGTGGCTGCCCGATTTCTTTTCTTTTTGCAGCCGAGATCTTACAGGCTTTTGTTTCTTAAAACACATTACCAGCCTTTCTTATTGGCTTTTTTTTTTAATAGTATGTTTCTTTAATTCTTTCCTTAATATCATTTTCAATCATAGTCTAAAATTGGAGCTGCCGAAAATAACGTTAGCGTTCACACATGTTGATGTTGTTAGCTTTAGTTAAAGCTAATAAATTAAACATTCCACTGCCGCCACCTTTCCAAGTACGAAAATTGCAGGCTACTTTGGCCCAAGTGAGCTTCTTTGCCCTTGACCTTTCTTTCTACTGAGAGACTGATACAACAGTAAAGTTCATTTCATTTAAAAGATAAAATTTACACTTTAATCAGTTTTGATATTGGATTTTTTTTTTTTTTGACAAATTAAAATACAGCCAGACCTGTTTTATTTGTAAACCAGACGCCTCTTTTGGTTAAGGACTCCGACCAGTAATTTGCTTACCAGGGATCAAAGTGAGGAACTGGTTCAACCACATGGCAATTGAGTCGATGAGCACGAAATGAATATATGCAAGCTGAAACATACATCCAATGATGTATAGGAAGAGAAGCCTGTGGATACTACAAATGATTATAATCAACCATTTTAATTGACAACAGGGAGAGAATGATAGTGGCAGTACATGTTATCCTACATTGAATGGACCATATCTTCACTTGATTTCACATAGATATATACATAAAAATCAATATTTCCAAACTCCTCTAGCAACGTAATTACAAGTTAAGGAGCCCAAATACTGCACCATAATCATGCATTGCCAATGATTAGGACTCCCTCCCTATGCAGACATCATCATCCAAATCACTTTGTGTCATTGCTGAATCAACAAGAGACTGAAATTAAAAAAAAAATGGTTTAAGTTAGCACTTGTACGCCACCATGATTACCAATTCCATCATCGACAAGGTGTCAATGCCAATCCATAGTCACAGAAGAGTAGCATCTGCCCTAGGAAGATTATCAGGTCACATAAATAATCAAACTGACTCCTTAAAATTGATAGAAAATTAGAGAGATGCTTGGCAGTGAAATGAAACGAAAAAATTAACCACATGCAACATGCATATATATCCCCATAATATCAAATACGCATCACCATTTTCTTGCTTCCTGATCATAACTGTTCTGAGGTTGGTTTGCAAAGGCAGACAGCAAAGTTGCAGCAGCAGAACAGAGGGAACTAATACAAAACCAGGTTTTCTTATGCTAATATTTGGGCAAGGCATTGGCTACTACTGAATATTTTTTCTCAATTAAGACATTTGACCAATCAGATACAACTACCTATTTTATTGTCTTCTAATTGGACTAAATGAGCAAAAAACTCTCAAATATCCTTGGATGGGTTTTCAGGTTTGTAAGAAAGTGAATTAGCAACATTTTGACCTCTCCTACATGGAACTTGAACTCATGTATGGTAGAAGTCTTGCTTTTAACACAAACAATTTGACCTGTTCTATCGTCCTCAATCTGACTGCCAATCTGTTCATTTACAAAATAAGTAGCATGCTAAATTTCTGCACTGGGTTTCAAGTTGAGAGTACAGACTTGCATTCTCCACAAGCTGTCTGGTAGGAATCTTTTTTTTCACATAAACATTCATAGGAATCAAAGGTGGTCAACTTTAACTGCTAAAATTTTTTACTCTGTTAAGAAAATTTGTTACTTAAAATCTATTAAGATATCAATTTAATTATATAAAAATTATGGTTAGCCTAAACCAAAATTTATACAATTCCAGATAATTGAAGGTAGGGCAGAAGCTGTTGCTCCCAAGCCCTTTAGAAAAATAATAAATTTAATAATGAGGCCTAAATGTTCACAGAAAAGCTTCTCCAACAATGGTGGCTTGAGGAGGGTACATGAAACATCGCACATATGCATGCTTCAAAAGTTAGGAAAAAGGTGCACTCTAAGTTGTAGGAATATGTTGATTGGTCTATAAATGCTGCAGGCAGTACAGGAATAAGGCATCTTATCAACCTTTTATAACACACATGATACATGTGTAGGGATATAGATGTATTCATGAGATTCTCTTATAGTATACATGCAACACATATGTCCTATTAATGCATAGCAAGAGATCAAATTAAAAAACAAGATCCCTTGCTGAAAGACAACAGGGAAAAAAATCAACACACACGCTGAAAGGGAGAGGGTGACTGAAACAATACATGAGGAAACTAATAGATGAACAACAACCAATTACATAAAAAATTAAGCCATACTACAAAAGAAAACCATGGAATATGGAGGGGATGAAATAAGATATTGTAATGGTAGGATTGTCCACATTGAAAAGATGACATGAGTGGTACTGACACGTTAAAAAATAACTAAGACGTTTCCAGAAAAATTGATAAATATTACATATTTCAATCAAATGCTTTCAACTAAATTATATAAAACGCAACTGTGGAGAATCTAATTTATATTAACTGCATGGTGCAGTACACATTCGAGATTAGATAGCCTCACCTGAAGTTCCTGTTCGCAACTCTTAAGTCTTTCAGAGTATTCTTTCACTTGCAGAAAACATGTATGCAGCTGTAGATATTCCGAATTTGCAATTATTTGACAAGAAAAAAGAGTCTAGATTTTCAAAGTCCCAACATTAATACTTACATTTGTCAATTGCATCTTTTGCTGCGAAGAGCTCTTCTTTGCCATAATCAATTTATCCTCCAGTATCTGCATTCAGCATCAAATTGAGTAAGGATAAAAAGCAGGATTCATTTGCAAAATTCTATATCGTTCGAAGTAGCAACAAGAACAAAATTTAAGCACAATATGAACTAGAAAAACATGCTTTGGAATTAGGTATAAGAACAATACCTGAGTTCTTTTTTGCAAATTTGAAACAAAATGTTGTTTATCTTCTAACATGTCCTCTATCTGACAGATCTGATAAGACGCTAAAGTTGAGCTTTTCTTGTTTCTAGGCAAAATTTAAACCAAAATGCCTAATGTGTAGAGATAATGCATATAAATAAATTAGATGGCCACTAAGAAAGGTTGAATGATCAACTTTTTGATAGTTGGTTATGAAAAGGATCTCATGACTCCAATCTTGTACTATTGCATATATTTTCCTCTAATGTTTCTGCTAGAAAGAATTGGATTTATGCTTCCAGCATCAAATTAACAAATCAAATTCATGAAAGAATAGCAGAACTATTTTAGTTCTGACCTCCTTTTTAAGTTCATCGCGCCTCTTAATTGATCTCTTCAATCTTTCTTCCACCTGACAATGAGATAAGATGAGTATTGACTGAAGAATCTAAAAATAAACATTGTGTGCACATATGCATGCATCATTTAAACTAAATAATGGTGAGCACACCTCATCATTGTAATAATCGCTTGAATCTGAAGATACTTCCCTACTATGCTGGTCATTATATCTAGAACTGTCGAAGAAAAAAGTATATGTAAACGTTAAAAGTCTCATTCAGTTTTTCCCAGAAGATACATGATTCTAATTTGTTTATACAATCAAATATAGCAGATAGCACACACAAGTCATACAACATAACACATGTAAAATCAGAGATGGATAATTCTGACTTGTTTGCAGAATAAGAAAATATAGTGCATAGCATCCAAATCATACAGCACAGCACGTGCAAAAAGCTACCAAATTTACAGCTACTATCAACCATAAAAGCTGGATACGTATTATGTAGAAGCAAGTTTCTATTGTCTGTCTGAGGATCATTTATGCCTGAGCAAACTACAACAAATCATGTAAGAAAATTTGATATTTTCGATTAGGTATTACCGGTCCTGCCATGACCATTTATGAACCAAACTTTAATCTCCCACCAAGCCATCTAACTATCCTGCCTATAGAACTCCATGTGGAGTCTCAGAAGTTGTGCACCCTCAAAATAGCACATCACGCTAAAGTCTGTCACAGTTCAATGCTGAGAAATTCATTGTGCATAGCAAGGAAAAGAGTTGTACTGGGAGAAGAAACTTGAACAAGGTTTGAAGAAATAAATTACAACAGATGAATACAAACTTTCACGTCTGCTTACTTTGTATCTCATAGTGCTGGATTGTTAGAAGATATCTTCATCTTGTAAGTTGCAATTTAGGCAGCTTAAAAAGACATCAGGTTAGATAAGCATTTGACTTGTACTCAATTTTATAAGCACATAATCATAAATATTGCTGAATTTTCCACCTTTTTCCCTTTTAATTAGGCAACAGTTTCCATGACAGGAGCTTTTTTTCTTACAATGCAACTCCAGTATGGCCTTGGCGGCAGAAAGCAGACAAGCAGAAGCAAATAGTGGTTAACTCCTAATTTGCAGCAACATCAATGCGAAACAGAAACAAAAAGAACGGCTGCAGCAATGATAATCAACCTTGCAGGAACACAGAAAATACAACAGCAGCAACAGCGAACAGGAATTCAGCAACAACAGCAGGACAACAGAATTAAAAGCAGAGACAGTAGCAGACGACTAACAGTAGCTCTTCAGAAATGTCAAAGGACTTAGCAGAATTACAGAGGAAGAAGCAAAGCAGAAACGGAATAACAGAATGCAGACTGCTACCAGAATCAGCAAACAGAGCAGAATGCAAGTTTGCAACATGATCCAAAACATTATCAACAGTATCAAATCCAAAATAAAACTGACAGATGACATGGCACACTAAAATTGCAACTGCAGTCTCTGAACAAGATACACCACATACCAAATACCACCAGCAACAAAACAAAAAGATCTCCAGCCACAAAACAAAACCAAAATACAAAAACCAGAAAGATCAAACTAGCAGCAGGCAATTGAACAACATGAATAAACAGCACAGAAGCTGCCACACCAACTGCTCAGAATGCATCTACAGCACAGAACCACATCCAATAAAGAAATATTAACAGCAACATAAGAACCAGGAATCGTCCAACCCAACTGCTCCAAAACAAGAACACTGCTATGTCATGAGAAATAACTTAGACCATATTTCTCCAAGTTTTTAAACACACAGAGGACTACATAAATCAATAGCAGTGCACATCTTGACCAAGCTACAACTCGAGAAAACACCAACTTCTGTCCATGGTGTTGAGAAACTGCCACATTATAAAAAATGACTTCATTGTGGTGACAACAAATTGTCCCTGACAGGAGATAAGCAAGTGGTTTGACACAATAAAAAGTTAATTCTGCTGCAATATTCTCCTCCGGAATACAAAATAAAGCCAAGAACTAATAAATATTGTTCGTACAATCAACATACAAGTAACTTTCCAAGTTTTCAATGAGAAAAATGAAGCGATAAAAACAAAAATTTGATAAGAAACAGGAGGGTCTTACTCATTCAGCTTCCTTGATTGATCATGATCTGTCTCCTTGTGTACAAGCTCCCGTGCACCATTTACAGCATCAGTCTCCCTTTCATGATCTGAGTGTAAACCACGGCCTGTTTCCCAATTCCAACCATTGTTCCTTCCTTCTTGTATGTTATCAACCAGAATTCTATCTTGGCTTTGATCTCTACCTAAGAAACCATCCCTTGCTTGATCATGATCACGCACAAAGTCACGCCGTCTTTCCTCATCTTCATCATGATCCCAAGAGCGATCACGCTCTCTCGACCTATCACTATACCGTTCTCGATATTTGTCCCTATCACGATCATAGTCCCTTTCCCGATCTCTACCTCTATCCCAGTCCATACCCCTATCTGCATTACCTCGAAACCGTTCTCGATTTGACCTTCCTCCTCTAGTTGTTGCTCCACTTACTCTTACAACTCTTCCATCTATAGTCTATTTTACAAATTTCACAATGTCAAAACCGTAAAAGTTCAAAGGAAAAAATACGAAGCAAAATCCCATATTATAATACATATGAAAACTTCAAAAATCAGAAAGAAAAAGGGCCGTACCTTGCCATTCATGTCATTGATTGCATCAATTACTGATCTCGGATTTGTAAAAGTTACAAAACAATAGCATTTTCCTCTAATCCCATGATCATTAATGATCTGCAAGTAAAAAGGCATTAACAAACAAACCAAATAGAAGCTCTTTTTCCATACTGGAATATTTGATTAATACATAAACAAACTACAACCTCAGTAAAATTAAAAAAAAAAAAAAAGCTACCCAGTAATCTATTTCATTAAATAAAAGATTACGCATCTTAAAGCAGACATTTTGAACTCATTTCTAACAAAATACATAAAAATTATTTCACTATAAAAAAAAAAAAACAATTCTTCATCAAATAATACATTAAAACCATAACAACGAACCCGTCCTACAAAAACCCCTATAAGTATACATGCACAGTAACGCAAAAATTGCAGCAGAAATAAATAAACAATAGAAAAAGCAGCAAATCATGAAACGGTGATCATAACCTTAACGGCTACGATTGCGCCATAGGGACCGAACACTCTACGAATGGTGTCTTCTGTCGCACTATAAGGGAGGCTACCGACATATATCGAGTTACTGTCGTCCACCGTCATGTTGCTTCAACTGTTCGCCGGGAATTCGAGCCGGAGATGTAGCGTCTTTTGATTCTCTGGTCTATCGCGCCTAGAAATAGAGCTCCGTTGTGAAATTTTCTCACATCTTCTATCACGTGCGAAAGGGGAACGCACGTGCTAGTAGCGCTTTTCCATTTTTTCAAAAAATCTGATAAGCGAATTATGCTTTTTAGCTTATACCTTTTCCCCGATAATTTTAAATTTACTGTAGATTTTTATGTTCGATTTTATAATAATTTTTGTATTTTAAATTTAACTTTTATTAATATAAAATAATAATTTTCTGTATATATATACACGGGAGCTTATGTAATAACTTGAATGTATATATATCTTCATTTTTTTAGTCATTAGATCAAAATATTAAATATTAACCATTAGATTAAATTGAAAAACATAACCAACAACTTGCCTCCAAAGTAATTTTGTTAACAAAGATTTTTTTTTTGTTTTTTTAACAATAACGGAGACATTTTTTTTTTCATTAAATCCTAACCTCAAGTTTTCATTTTCTATTGGTTCTTGACGTCATAGCCCCAACCCTCTTCCCGACCACCACCACCGCTGCTCTAAGAGCACCCATGTTGGGGCAAATACATAACGAGGAGCAATCTTCTGCTGCTGCTGCGAGATATATGGCTTGTTTTTGTTCTGTTGTTTCTTGATTTTGATTTCCATTCTGTTTTTGGATTGGTCAATCGTCTTGTAGGTGTTGTTTTCATTATGATCCCCAATTGTTCATGTGCGAGAGTTTTATTGAATTGAGCTTTTCTTAACATGAGAATTTTGAGACTAGGTTCTTGGTTTAGCTAGATTTTGTGATTCACTTGCAGGCGGAAAGGAATGACAAAAGATCAGCCACCTGCAAAACGACGGCTTCTGTCTGCTGTTGTAAAGGTAAGATTATGTCCATCTGAGGCATGAATAATTTATACCACGTATTCTGTTGCATTTTTCTTTTGAGTTGTATTACAGCTGCTTGTTAATTTTGGATTTTTCATTACCTCAAGGAACAGA
>CATIWM010278062.1:0-12374 GCA_949671775.1 Mallotus repandus
CAGTTGCCTCCAAACAATTTCCAAGTTTTACAATTAAGTCCTAGTTTACATTAAATTCCAATTGCATGCAAATTAAGTGTGGTTCACATAATGTTTATAAATAATACAGAACATTTATCAGAAATAAAGATAAACAAATAAGTGCACATGCAAAGAAATGGAGGGAGAATAAATTATTACAATCTTTTTAGCATGCAAGATAACAAAGATAAAATAAAATGACATAAACTTAATTACAAAATAAGCAAAGATTTAAATACTAAAAAATGGCTATTTGGTGATTTAATTTATCACCCTAACTTATTCCTGAAAAATCAAATTTAATTAGCTCCAAAAATTAAAAGGAAACCTACAAAAGAAATCACCAAGCCAGGTTCTTTAAAACCAAAATAAAGGAAATAGACATAACATGAATACATTTTATTCGCTTTATTAAATCATATAAATAATAAATGATAAATATGGAAAATCAACAAATATTTAATAAACTACACAATAATAATCAACAGAAAGAAATAAATAAACAACAATATTTTATTAATCAACTTAAAGGCATGCAGAATATTGTTTAGAATATATACAAGAAAATCCATGTAACTAAGCAAATAATAAAAAGTAAATTTAATAAAAAAAATTAAAAACTAACAATAATAGTCAAAACCTAATTGATTCACAATACCATTCAAAATGAAAGTAAATGGAAATAAATAATAAACAATAAAAAGGAAAAGTGAAACCATGTAAGAATGTGAAGCAATGCATAATAAAGCAAAAATATAAATAATGAAAAATGGGCTAAATGGGCTTGAATACATATAAAAAGAATAAAACAACAAACTCAAACTAAAGCAAAGGTGGCGCCTTAGTAATAAAAAATAGAACTATCCATGCAAAACCATGAGGTGAAGAAAGAATGGCGCCTTATCACCATAAGGCGTCGTCTTTAGGAGATAGGGTGACAGCTTATGGCAATGAAACGCCGCCTTATTTTTCTTGTAAAAGTGCAGACCTTACTTGAAAATAATTATATTGATGATGATAATAAATACTAGAACATATGAAAGTATACCCTACTAAAGAAATAAATACTAAATAATTAGTTCACCAAAATAAACATTGAAAATATTAAAACCCTATTTAATGAAATCATGTTAGACATTTTGATGAAACACACTTATAAACAACATCATAATCACATAGTAAAAAGGTATTTCTAAAAGAGAAACAAACTTAAACTGAGAAAATAATAATTAGTATGGTGCTGCCTTATCACGGTAAGGCGCGACTCCTTATTGTGATAAAGTGCATTGTCACAATATGCAATACAAAACTACATTTTTAAAATATAAACACTAATGAATATAGGCAGTAAAATACTAAGATTTAACAATCATAAAAGATATGACATACAATTTAATCAAGTAAAAAGATCATAGCATGTAAAACGAAGAAACAAAACTAAAAGAAACTAGAGTTGAAGAAAAGGGGCTACTGCTTTAGACCGATTAATCCTAATACTGCCACCCTCAAAAGCAGTGAGTGAGTTTCTTTTCTAGGAAATCTTTTAATCTTACTGAATGTCATTGATCCCTATTTAAAGCTTTTTCTTCCCCTTTTATAGAAAATCTCTCCCCTTCCCTCTTTTTTTATTCAAATCACTCAGACTCATACCCTGCAAATCCCTCCTAAACCTCTCTAGAAAAAAGGCCCTCCCCCATACTTTTCTTACTTTTTTCTCACTTAAACCCCTCCCTCTTAAATTCAATAATGTGCCAATCTGGCATTGTTTGTCTTGAATTATTTTTAAAAAGAGATTATAATGTTAAGGCAATAACCTTAATGGAGAGGCGATCGTCTTGACTCTCTAAGGATAAGGGACGCCTTAGTACTGCTGATCTCAAGGCTTTGTTGGGCTTTGTAGGCCTTTGGGCTTATTATTACCCATCCTAAAAGGATTAGCAGACTTTGGTCCAGAAGAGGTTCTTTTTAGGCCTTAGTCCATTTTCTAAAAAGTTTTAAGTTTTGATCTTACATTCATGTTCATCATTTTCATCATCGGGCTTCTGTTGTGGGCCGATCAAACAGATGTCTATAGTTTGCCCCCCTGCTTTTTCAAAAGTTGAAAATGCAAGCATTGTAATGAGATTTATGAAAAAGCACAAATGCACATAATTAAAAGGATATAAATTTTCGGAGCCAAATGTCTAAAAAAATAACCAGATATATTGTTTCTACACCATCGACTTTGAGGTACAACCCGAAAGGTGAAATTCTGATACTTCGATCAGCAAAATTTGTCTTCTGTAAAATTAATCAATTTTCACAAAAATCAACACACATGACAAAAAATTTTTTAATAAGGATACAACTTTGTCTTCAGGAGACTGTTTGAATTTCTGCATCGTCAGCCTCAAAGTACAACCCGAGAGGTCATCTTCTTAAATTTTGTACCGTCATTTTCGGAGTTCAATCTGAAAGGTGAAATTCTGCATCGCCGTCTTTGGAGTACAATCACAAAGGTGAACTTTTACATCGTCGTCTTCAGATTTCAATCTAAAAGGTGAAATTCTGCACCGTCGACCTCGGGTTACAACCCGAGAGGTGAAATTTTGAAAATAACAATCTCATCACATGAGATGGGAGTCTTATAGCCACTTCTGGCTTCAGGTGAGGTTAAATAAAAAGTGCTATATAGCCTCTGGGGCGTCAAGTAGGGACAATCAAAACAAGCCATGTAGCCTTTGAGGCATTAGGCAAAATAAATTAAAAAGTGTCATATAGCCTCTAAGGTGTCAGACAAGGCAAGCCATATAGCCTCACAAGCATTAGGCGAAGTCAAACAAAATAAGCTATATAGCCTTACAAGCATCGGGCGAAGTCAAACAAAACAAGCTATATAGCCTCACAAGTGTCAAACGAAGTTAAACAAAATAAACCATATAGCCTCACAGGCATCAGGTGAAGTCAAACAAAACAAGCCATATAGCCTTATAGGTGACAGGTGAAAGTCAATAAAACAAGCCATGTAGCCTTACAGGCATCTGGCGAAATCAAATAAAATAAGCCATGTAGCCTTACAGGCATATGGCGAAATCAAATAAAATAAGCCATGTAGCCTTACAGGCATCAGGTAAAATTAAAAAACAAAAGCCATGTAGCCTCACAGGCGTCAAGTGAAAATAATCACAACAAGCCATGTAGCCTCACGAGCGTTAGGCGAAATCGAATAAAACAAGACATATATCCTATGGGGCGTCAGGTAAAGTCAATCAAAGAAATACGCCATGTAGCCTCTAGGGCGCTAGGCGAGATAAACTAAAGAAATGTGCCATGTAGCCTCTAGGGCATTAGGCAAGGTCAAATAAAACAAACTATGTAGCCTTATAGACATCAGACCAAGCTAAATAAAGCAAGCCATTTAGCCTTACAGGAGTCAAATGAAGCCAAACAAAATAAGCCACGTAGCCTTACGGGTGTCAAGCGAAGTCCAACAAGGCAAGCCATATAGCCTCATAGGCATCAGGCAAAGTCAAATAAAACAAGTCATATAGCCTCATAGGCGTCAAGTGAAGAAAATCAAGCAAAGACAATCAAAATGTGCCAATATAGCCTCTTGGGCGTCAGACAAGGTATTATAACTGGTTTGCATCCTATGCACTGGAGCTAGCTCACTCTTGGAAAACACATTCAAATAAAGTTCAAAACTGGTTTATACATTATCGTGATCTTTGAAAGTTTTTGAAAGATGATTTGACAATACAATCTCGTATTATATGTGCAATATTTATGGAAAACATGCATTATTCTAATGCCTGCATAAATGAGATGTCAAAATAATTTTGCAAAAAATAATTTCATGTATGCATGAGCTAAGAGAAACAAGAAATCTTGAATGATTTAGCTAAGTGTCATTTCTATTTCGAGCTAATCTTTGGGAACTAGCCCTTGTCATATAGAAGAATTCAAATTCAAAAATTGAGTCTATCAAAGATTGTCATTGAGACCGATTTATCCAAATGGAACAGAAATTAGGACCCTCTCATGATCAAATTGGGATGATGACAATAAATGCTCTCTTGCTTGGTCACCTCCTTGGAATGCTTTACTGTCATAAGACGCTAGTGGTTGACCCTTAGTGTAGAAAAGATACTCTGCTTCCCCCCTAGTTTCTGTCACTCTCGAGGTCCATGTAATCTTAAACATTGCCCTCTGGTTGAGAAATTAATAAACCCAGTCACTTTTGCATCATAAAACAAAATCTTATGATTTCTTAAATTGTTCTTCTATGCAACCAATTTTATTTTATATTCCCTCTTTTGCCTAGGTCGCTCCCCTTTCTAGGAGTTTTTAACCTAACTAGGTGGTTGCAAATCCATGTTGATGATGGACCACTATTTTGTCATGCTTGATGTCCACATTGCCACTTTAGCTGTTGATTGCTGCGAAGCTGATGATCATTTGACACTTGTAAAAAGTCCATGTCTAACATATCACGTGCTAACATTATGTCGGCCATGTCCATCTTACATTATTACTCCTTCGTTATAACTAGGCATGCTACCTTATGCTTGTTATTGATTAGCCCTTCATAGATTTTCTGACCAACTATTTTTCAGCTCACAGTTGATGGACATTTTATTTAAATTTGGCATCATAAGGACTTTTGAAGGTTTACACAGGATTGATCTTTTCAAATATGGGAGTACAAATAAAAAGTTTTCTTTTCTTCTTTCTTTTTCTTTTTTTCTTTTCTTTTTCTTTTTTTTCTCTCTCTTGGTGAACATGGTGAATTCATGTCAGGTATAGGAAAAGTTGAGGTTTAAAGTGCCCAAAAGGAAATTGAAAGTCAGTTATAATATTTAGCCCTCTTGCTTGATATGATCTTTTTCTCTTTTTTGAATCTCTCTCTCTCTTTCAAGCATAAGATTGCATGCACAATTATAATAAGTTCATAATCATGTAAATTGGGCAATCAAACATTTATTAGCACAAAGAAAAGTTATTGCAATAAAATATCATTCAAAATCATTATAACCACAATCGACAATAATTATTCATAAGTGTTTAAATTCAAGTCAGCTTCAACTTGTACTCTGAAACGATACAGCTCCTTGAAGTCCTTTATGCCTATGTCCTTCAATTTACTGGCTAGAGGTGGAATACATGCTTCTATAGCTATGATCAACTAGTCTAATTCTGCAGGTCTGTGCTTTATTTGGGCCAACTTTCCTCTCCACCTAGTCAAAAAGCTTGTGAAGGACTCATCAGGTCCTTACGCCATGTTCTGTAACTCTTGAAGAGAAACTTCAAATTAAGAATTTAGCCCATATTGCTTGATAAAGGCTTAGCATAGCTCCTTCCAATCTTACTGAACATGTGCATCCAGAGTGTAGTACCACTTAATAGTAACTCCTTTCAAGGACATCAAAAATTGCTTGACAATTTGAGCTTTAGACAATCCAGTGGCCTTTATATAAGTGACATACTGCTTCAGGTGCAAGTGAGGATCATCGGTGCCAAAATATTTCTTCATATTTGGGAATTTGTATTTCAGGGGCAATGATTCTTCCTCCTCTAAATCCATATCCAAATCGGCAAAGTTAGGATTAAGCCCATGCCTTTTCATCGCAGTGATCCATTTGTCTTTTCATGTCTTTTATCCATTTTGACTCAATTGGATCTGCTGGTGCTTTTTCCTTTAGTGGCTCACCAAGAATGGTTCTGGTTTCAAAGTCTTATTCACCAAAGGGTATCTTCCCTACCATCTCAATAACCATGTCTCTGATCATCTGTCGTATATCATCCCGGGCTCTTTCAGAAGTTCTTTCTTGAAAGATTCATTATCAAAATTAGAGAGTCCTACCATTCTACCCTCTTATGAAGTGGTCTCAATTACTTAATTGGATCCTTGATATTGATAGACTCAATTTACCTTTGATTTGCTGCCAAATAAGAAGAGGCTTATTTACAAACATAAGCATATCATATAGCGAAGCCTTCCAACCTTGTTTCTCCAACACAGGTGTTTAATGGCAAGTTTCTTTTCTTAGGATTTTTATTTCGGGTTTTGATTATCATCAAGGGATAACAAAACTGATGTATGCAAGACAACTCTTAAGACTATATTGGCAAACAAGTAGCAAATCTTATAAATAAAATCAAAGTCCAATATAATGCGCCATCATAAAAGGATTGGGTCTAACTTAATCATGGTCTATCATTGGTGGACTTGGGCTTTATAAATAAGACTGCTATATGACATCAAACACATGCATTTTGGAAAATCCTAAAGGAAGTTGCTATGTTACTATATGAGCTGAGTCTTCGGTTAAAGGCTTCGGCTCCTACGACGATATACCTCCATTATATCTCCCCACTCAAGGGTCTATACAACGCGGACAAGTACATGCCATGAGTGCCAATAACTATATACACTACCACCAAGTTTGAGTAAAACAAGGCAGTAGAGCAATAACTATTATCGGGTTATTCGGGACTGAGTGCACACTGTATAAAAAGTGTTATAAATGCAAAAATAAATAACAAAATAATTAAAAATGATAAAATACAAAACATTGGAATCAGTTTCTCTATTCCCTAGTGTAGTCACCACTATAGGCGGCGGTGTGCAATGCGCGCCCAAGTGTTTGGTGACCATGACACTGTGTGGGCTTAAGGCTCACTAGGAAGTACAAAATGGGCTTAAAGCCCAAGTTGGAGGAGGGAGTCATAATCCGGATGAAATCTGGAACACACTGTATAGCAACTGGATTCCACGGAGGGCCCCACCAGCCGTCCTTAGAGATTGAGTTCAGAAACTAGGTATGGGCTTTTAGAATGCCCACCCAACCTTGCAGTTGGCCTCCGTTTGTGTTTTGTGTTTTATTATCTTTAATTATTTAATTATTTCTTCATTTATGTGCAAATTGTAGTTGCCTCTAAACAATTTCCAAGTTTTACAATTAAGTCCCAGTTTACATTAAATTCCAATTGCATGCAAATTAAGTGTGGTTCACACAATGTTTATAAATAATACAAAACATTTATCAGAAATAAAGATAAATAAATAAGTGCACATGAAAAGAAATGGAGGGAGGAGAAATGATTACAACCTTTTTAGCATGCAAGATAACAAAGATAAAATAAAATGAGATAAACTTAATTACAAAATAAACAAAGATTTAACTACTATAAATGGCTATTTGGTGATTTAGTTTATCGCCCTAACTTATTCTTGAAAAATCAAATTTAATTAGCTCCAAAAATTAAAAGGAAACCTACAAAAAAAATCACCAAGCCAGGTTCTTTAAAACCAAAATAAAGGAAATAGACATAACATGAATACATTTGATTCACTTTATTAAATCATATAAATAATAAATGATTAATATGGAAAATCAACACATATTTAATAAACTACACAATAATAATCAATAGAAAGAAATAAATAAACAACAATATTTTATTATTCAACTTAAAGGCATGCAAAATACTGTTTAGAATATATACAAGAAAATCTATGTAACTAAGCAAATAATAAAAAGTAAATTTAATAAAAAAATTAAAAACTAACAAACATAGTCAAAGCTTAATTCATTCACAATACCATTCAAAATGAAAGTACATGGAAATAAATAATAAACAATGAAAAGGAAAAGTGAAACCATGCAGGAACGTGAAGCCATGCATAATAAAGCAAAAATATAAATAATGAAAAATTGGCTTAATGGGCTTGAATACATATAAAAAGAATAAAACAACAAACTCAAACTAAAAGCAAAGGCGGCGCCTTAATAATAAAAAATAAAACTAACCATGCAAAACCATGAGGCGAAGAAAGAATGGCACCTTATCACCATAGGGCGTCGTCTTTAGGTGATAGGGCGATGCCTTATGGTAACGAGATGTCGCCTTATGGCTATGAGATGTCGCCTTATGGCAATGAGACGTCGCCGTATTATTCTTATAAAAGTGCAGACCTTACTCAAAATAATTATATTGATTATGATAATAAATACTAGAACATCTGAAAATATACCCTTTGATTTTAAACAAATAAATACTAAATAATTAGTTCACCAAAATAAACACTGAAATTATTAAAACCCTATTTAATGAAATCATGTTGGACATTTTGATGAAACACACTTATAAACAACATCATAATCACACAGTAAAAGGTATTTTTGAAAGAGAAACAAACTTAAACCGAGAAAATAATAATTAGTATGGTGGTGCCTTATCATGGTAAGGTGTCACCTCTGTGCAATAAGGTGACACCTTATTGTGATAAGGCACACTGTCACAATATGCAATACAAAACTACCCTTTTAGACTATAAACACTAATGAATATATGCAGTAAAATACTAAGATTAAACAGTCACAAAAGTTATGAAATATAATTTAATCAAGTAAAAAGATCATAACATGTAAAATGAAGAAATAAAACTAAAAGAAACTAGAGTTGAAGGAAATGGGTTACCGTTTTAGACCAGTTAATCCCCTAACAGCCACCCTTAGAAGCGGTGAGTGAGTTTCTTTTTTGAGAAATCTTTTAATCTTACTGAATGTCATTAATCCCTGTTCAAAGGTTTTTCTTCCCCTTTTATAGAAAATCTCTCCCCTTCCCTCTTTTATTGTTTAAATCACTCTATCCTATACCCTGCAAATCCCTCCTAAACCTCTATGGAAAAATGGTCGTCCCCATACTTTTCTTCCTTTTTTCTCACCTAAACCCCTCCCTCTTACATTCAATAATGTGCCAATTTGGCATTGTGTGTCTTAAATTATTTTTAAAACAGAGATTATGATGTTAAGGCGATCGCCTTAATGGAGAGGTGATCGTCTTGGCTCCCTAGGGCCGCCTTATCCTTAGTACGATTGATCTCAAGGCTTTGATGGGCTTCGCAAGCCTTTGGGCTTGTTATTACCCGTCCCAAAAGGATTAGCGGGCTTTGGTTCAGAAAAGGTTCTTTTGGGCCTTAGTCCATTTTCTGAAGGGTTCTAAGCTTTAATCTTGCATTCAGTGTTCATCACTTTCATCATCGGGCTTCTGCTGTGGGCCGATCAAACCAATGTCTATAATTACTTTAATAATAAAAAATATAAATTCTAAATATTATGGGTGAATAATATAATATTTTCAAATAGAGGGGGCAAAGAATATATTATATTCAAGTAGAGGGAGCAAGTAGTATTTACTTGATTATTTTGATGTCAATTAACGATAATTATGATGAAAATATTTGATGACAAGGGTAAATAGTATAATTTTGTAAGATAGAAGGGGAAGATAATATAAACTTTAAATATTAGGAATCATGTAGTATAATATAGTAAACCATAGGGGCAAAAATTAATTCACCCCTTAAAAAACATTTTTAAAATAATTATACTTTTAGTCCAAATATTATATCATTTTTGCAGTTACGTCCTATGAATAATTTTTCTACAATCAATTTTTATCAATTGAAATATTATAAATGCATAAATATTTTTATATTTAAATAAACTCAATTTGTTTTGTCAATATTATAATTTGTGTTTGATTTTAAACAATTATTAAACTTATTTGGATTAGAAATAGATAAGAATTTTTTTAAAAAAATTAAATTCAAATAGTTTATAAAAGACATAATACATCCTTGACCCCTTATACTTGACACAATTTGTCAGTTTGACACTAATTTAATGACATAATACATCTGTCACCCCTATACTAGCTACTTTTTGTTAGTTTGACACATCTACTTACATTTTTTGGTCAATCAAACCCTTAAGATGTGACACATATGAATTCACTATTCCATGTCACATATGCTAACAGGGGTTTGAAAATTGCATTTTAGGTGAGTTCAAGTGCTAAAATGGTAAAACTATAAGTTGATATATCAAATTGACAAAAAGTAACAAGTATAAGAAGTCACAGATATATTATACCTTTATAAAAATTATTTGAACAATCAAACAAGTGAACTTATTTCTCTAATTAATAATTTTATTTTTATTATAAAATATAATTAATTTAAAAATAAAATTTATCTTATCTTTTTCAAAAGTGATTTTCTAATATCTACAAGATTACTCACTTATGACATATATGATACATAGTTTTATTTAATTTTTAGCATATTTTATTTAATTTATTTCTTTTAGGAATTTCTCTCAATTTATTTTTCCCAAATATTATTTTAATTCTTAATTTTTATATTATTTTTAAATGAATTGGGTAGTAATTATGAACATAGATAATTAAATAAGTAATAAATTAAAAAGAAAATATTATTCATTTAAAATATTAAAAAAAATATTTTTATAATGTTAGGACTAAAATGTAAAAGATTAATTGTAAGAGTTGACTAAAAAATTTTTTTAACTAACAAATAGGATTAAGGGAAAGACTTTGTTAGAAAAAGGATTTTGTAGTCCCTCGACTAGTGAACATAGTTGCAGTGCCTTTATAGTAAATAAATACTTTGAACAAAAAAGAGAAAAAACTAAATTAGTCATAAATTATAAATCACTTAATAATCTAATTTTCAAACCATTAAAAGAATTTGCTTTGGTATATATTTTTATTTTTTTAAGATTCTATCTTATCTTTTCTTACAAATTAGTAAGAATGTGAAGTAGTGGATGATATTGTAATAGTACTAATGTGTAAGAAAAGTAGAGATAAGATAAATAGTACTAATGTGTTAGAAAAGATAAGATAGAACCTTTAGATATTTTAAGAGTTGAATAACCAGTATCTGGTTATCACAAGTCTACTTTCTATAAATAGCCATGTAAGTTTGTAATAAAGAACCATGAAAAAAATATATGAATAAAAATTTTATGAGTTCTAAATATATTTATGAGTAGAAAGCTATCTCTATGTAAGTTATCTCAGTCTTTCTATATTTTGATCTATGGTTTGAATGCTTGTGTGATTTAATTATTCACAGTTATATTATGTGAATTTTTAATTTATACTGTAAATTTTGATAGTTTGTCTATCATTAGGCAATTTGTTTGTCTTTCATGCATGCATCCTCATTATAGTATCAAAGTATAAAGGTTGAGTAGAGAATTTGCAGAGAATTCAGAAATTATGAAAAGAAAAGTTGAACATTTGTTGATAGGAATTAGTAGTAATAATGAACAAATAAGTCAAAATTTTGAAAGTAACACAATATTTTGTAATTATAAAGAATCACAATATAGAAGGTAATGTTGTTAAAAATTTACTAATAGATATGATAACTAATTTAGGGAATTGTTTATATAATAAACTATTAGAACTATAATAAAATAAAGAGAGTTTAGAAAAAATCACTTCAGTTCTTAAGAGAATAATGGCATAATACATACATGGCCCCTTGTACTTGTCACTTTTTGTCAGTTTGACACATCAACTTATAGTTTTGCCATTTTAACACCTGAACTTGGCTAAAATGTAATTTTAAAATTCTTGTAAGCACACGTGACATAGAATAGCAAATCAATATATGCCACATTATAAGGGTACCAAAAACTAAAAGTAGAGGTGTCAAACTAACAAAAAGTGACAAATACAGAGGGTGGTAGAAGCATTATGTCATCATATTAATGTAAACTAGTGAATTTTAACCAAATTCAGGTGTCAAAATGGCAAAACCATAAGTTAAAGTGTCAAACTGACAAAAAGCAACAAGTACAGGGGGCCACATATGTATTGTGCTAAGAATAATAGATCTACAACATAGAATATAACTTTTAATAAAAGAAATTTTAACTATTAGTTTATCATGAGTTTGTTATGACCCGAACCGAAGGTTCATGACCGGCACCAGGGATTGGAGATACATAAGGTAACCGAATCCCGTAGCAAGCCTTAAAAATTTTTCGCGGAATAGAACAACACACTTAACAATAAAATAATAAATGCACAATATTAAGATCGTAAAATAATGTTCTTTAAATACAATATCATTCAAATACAATATTTAAAAGTCAAATACAAATATAATATTGATAATACATATTTGAAATTTAACCACTACGGTGTCTAGACTTTAATTACTCAGTACACAATTAAATTAACATACACAATGTAGCCGGTGAAGAACGAACCAGATGCAAAGAAGAGGTAAAAAAGACTGACTGTGAGGTCTTGAAAAAAAATAAGTTGAGGGGAATCAAACCTCACTGAGTGAATCAATTTTATAAAATACATGCTAGTTTTAAAACCATTTATTAAAACTCTTTTTAAAAATAAAATAGAATAAAATAATTATAATTATTAAAATCATTTACTTTTCTTGATAATATTCATATCGAGTCTCTTTAAAACTTCTTAAATCAATTTAATATGAAATCTTGTATAAAATATTTAAAATATTTATTTTGGTG
>CATIWM010278064.1:0-13797 GCA_949671775.1 Mallotus repandus
TTCCAATCAATATCTATATATCTATTAAATGTTGAGTTTTAAATTCATTAACTGCAAAATTTAACTCATTCTCATATTTCAATATTCATCTCAAAAATCTAACATGTAAAATCATTAATTTTTTCTTAAAAAATTATAAAAATTATTATTTTAAAATACACATATTCTATTATATATAAAACACTAATTTATATCTAAAATATCACTCTTATAATCCATAGAATATTATGTCTTTTATTCTAAACTAATATTTCTTTTTATTTAATTAAAAATATTTTTTTCTTTTCGTATTTAATTTTGTAACTTCTCAACCATTTTTTATTTTTATTTTACTTTATTTATGAAATTATTATAATATTAAATATATATATGTACACTTAATAAAAAAATAATCAAATAAAATTATTATAATAACTTTTTAAGCTTTCATTTTTATATTTAATCAATTTATAATTTTAAATTTATTAAAATTATTTTATTAATTAATTTAAAATAATTTCTTAAAATATATATATTATTAATAGTCCGTACAAAACATAAATTGATGACTAGTTATTTACAAATAGAACAACATATATTTAAAATAAGATCTCTTAGTGTTACTTTTAGGTTTAATTTTAATTTATCATTATAATGTGATTAAATTCTACTATATTACAATAAAACAATTATTTAGCGTGAGTGTCATATGCAACTAGGAATTATTTAATTCAGATTTTAATATTTTTACTTATTTTGGTGCCAATTGGACACTGCATGGATATAATGTAAAGAATTTTTCCAAATAAAACTTCAAATCCTAACTCCGAGTTATTTACCATTTTATAGTAAAAAATAAAAGAAAAATTTCTTTTATGGTACTTTTTAAACTATTTCTTTTTTTTTGGTGAATTATAAATTTTTTTTTAATTTATAATATTTTTAGTTGAGAGAGAACATAGTTAATATCCATACCACCATTTGTATTGACAGAATGCTCATTTCACCAGCTGCAATGGCAGTATGTACTAAATATATATATATATATATATATATATATATATATATATATATATATATATATTATTTTGGTCCATTCCGCCACCGCGTAAGGGTTGGCGGAATGGACACAAGCTATAATTGCATAAATTGTATGCATATGTAATGGGAATTCAAATGTTCCTTTAGCAAAGTTGACCAATTTATATATTGAAAATTAGAAAACACCATTTCCTTCCAACTAATTGAATTTAATATTTTGTTTCATTGTGCAAATTATTATTATTGTGGTCTTTTGTTTTTAACTTTTAAGTACTATATAACTTTTAATTTTTAATTTTTATGTTAATATTATAGTGATTATGGTTAATTAATTATAATAATATTAAAAATAATATCATAATTATAATAATTAATCAGATTTTTTTATTTTAACATTATTATGGTTATTTTAATTTAATATATAATAATAATAATAATTATTATTATTATTATTTATACATGAATGTTGTGCATGAATTTGTATGACTGTTGTGTGTATGACCTAGGTTTTTTTAATTCAATTTTTTATTTTTTATTTTAATATTTTAATGATTATGATTAATTAATTATAATAATATAAAAAATAAGATCATAATTATAATTATAATAATATTATGTATATAAAGATACACCAAATTCACTCACGGTGTGTGGCTTTTTATATTATCTTTATATACATAAGATTATTATAATTATGATATTATTTTTTATATTATTATAATTAAGTAACCATAATAATTTCAATATTAAAATAAAAATAAAAAAAAATCTAGGCCACACATACAACACTAATGTAAATTCATGCACAACACTCATAAATAAATAATATTAATAATAATTATCATTATTATATATTAAATTAAATAACTATAATAATATTAAAATTAAATTTAAAAATATGATCAACTATAATAATATTAAAATTAAAAATAAAAATATGATCAATAATTATAATTATGATATTATTTTTAATATTATTATAATTAATTAACCATAATCACTATAATATTAAAATTAAAAATTAAAAATTAAAAGTTCTATAGTACTCAAAAGTTAAAAACAAAAGACCACAATAATAATAATTTGCACAATGAAACGAAATATTAAATTCAATTAGTTGGAAGAACATGGTGTTTTCTAATTTTCAATATATTTATGTCCATTCCGCCAACCGCGGAATGGACCAAAATAAAATAAATAAATAAATAAATAAATATATATATATATATATATATATATATATAGGATGAGCATTCTGCCAATACAAATGACGGTATCCATATTAACTCTATCCCATTTCAGTTAAAAGTACTATAAATTAGAAAAAAATTTCAAAATTTACCATAAAAAGGGAAATAGTTTGAAAAATACAATAAAAGAAAAAAAAATTTAATTGTTTTTATCATAAAAATAGTAAATAGCCTCCTAACTTCTCAGGACAATTTGGAAAGAGCTACTTCACAGTTCACACCATGCATCAAATTTCTTACTTAATATTGTTGGCATCAAATTATGCATAATTTTAGGATCCTAATTTGCATACATTTGTACATTTTAATTAGCATTTAGTGTACAAAAGCATATAAAAATAGATATTTTTATATTTTGCTTTGTTTTTTTAGGGAAAAAAGGTTTTGGAGGTGAATGGTGGCCAAAAGAGCATAAAAAGAGCAAAAATAGAGCAAGGGAGCAGAGTTGGGCTTTTGTCACGTTTTCTACTGTAGATGAAATTACTATTGTGATCGCTACAGTAACGCGATCGCTACAGTATCGAGTGAACAATACAACGTGAACAGTACGCGATTGCACACAGTACCACAATCGCATAATACTAGATGAATAGTAACTATACTATAGTAATCTGTAAACAGTGTCGTGAATAGTATTATTGAGAGGGATCCAAGGGTCATTTGAGAAGACTATAAAAGAGGAACCAAAAACCTAATTTAGGGTGTGGAGATCATAATCTAAAATAGATAAAAATCATTCCAATATCTAACCCACCAATAACATACTAGAAGGAGAGGAAGAAGAAGAAAGAGGAGGAGAAGGAGGCTAAGGCAGAGACCCATTTGAAGATCCAAGCTCCTTGAAAACATTTATCACTCCCTTTCTATTTCTAATTTATTATTTTGTATTTTGAATATTGAATGTTGGATTTAATAGCCATGAGTGGCTAAGTTATTGAATGTTGTTAGGATTTTGAGACCCATTTGAATTAAGTTCTTTTAGCATATTAGTTCTTATTTATAAATTGCATATTGTGTATGTTGAACATGTTGAGTGATGTATTGAGGCCAAATGCATCCTTTTTTTAGTATATTCATTGAGAGATGGTAGATTCAATATACCCACATACACTTGTTGGATCTTTCAATGACTTGATAAAGCTTGTATAGATCTAATCCTCCATAAGTTTGATGAATGCCTTTCAAGTTAGATTTAGTCTTATTGTATGATGATGATGAGAATTAAGTTATATGATGAGATTTGATTGATGCTTGTTAGTGAGATTAACCTTGCTCGAGAGAGATTTTTAATTCAATTTTTAAAAGCTTGAGGTGTGCATTAGAATTTGAACTAATATATTATTTGATGTTCATTATTGCTTCATCAATGTATATTGTGTTTGTTGATTTGATTGAATGTTATATTGTGGCCACATACAACTTTAGTCTAGATCTATGCAATGAGAGTTGGTGGATCTAGTAGACCCATAAACACATGTTAAATGATTAAATGTCTTAAGAAAGCTTAATCCTCTCTAATTCTCATATGGGTTTTGCTTAATGCCATATATGCTTGATTTTGTCTCATGTTCATAGTGATGTTAAGCATCAAACTATAACTTTAAGTATTAATTGATTCATATGCAAGTTGAGTTGAGTAGTATCACTCGAGAGAAGACTCTCAACGGATTTTGTATAAACCTGAGATATGCATTGAGAAGTTGATTAATTCCATCAAGTGAACTTAATGAAAATGAGGTGCTTAATCTCCCAACAACATGCCTTGCTCATTGAATCCTTTCCTTTGTTATTTTGATTAGTAATAGCTTAATTTGCATTCTTTTATTTAGTTGTTATTTTAGCTTTTTATTTGCTTTATTCAAACCACCATTGATTACTCTAAACAAATACAATTGAGATTAATAGGTGCTTAGTCCCCAATCCCTGTGGAGACGATACTCTACTCACTACTTTATTATTTATTCGACCCATGCACTTGCGGGTAAACACACACAACAAGTTTTTGGTGCCGTTGTTGAGGATTGACGAAGCTAACATCATAATTAGTGATAGTTTATTTGGGTTAGAGCAATTTTCTTTTTGTGTTATATTTTTAATTATGTTTTACTTTATTTTTAAGGTACTCTTCTTGATACTTATGCACAACTCTTGAAATGGCTTATCATAAAAAGAGGGAAGAATGGACTCTTTTGGACTATGCTATGCACGATTTAGAGGATGATTTACTTCAAGAGGTAATGCTATCCCTTTTACTCTTAGTGCACTTTGTGAATATTGTCATATGTTTGGACATACTATTTTTGAGTGTGGTTTTAGAAATAACAACATATATGGAGATAATGTATTTGAAAGTTGTAGCTATGTTGGAGGTCCATTCCAACCAAGGCAACCAAACAATCCTTTCTCCAATACTTACAACCAAAGGTGGATGAATTATCCTAATTGTTCATGGAGCAACACTCAAAATTTTTAAGGATTTTTCAATCAATTCATTTAGCTGCCACCACCCGAATATCAACCACAACCAAGTAATGATGGAATTACAACAATGGAGATCGAGCTTGATCAATTCTTTGATGTTATTGATGAGAGATTTGCAGTTATAGAGACAAAGTTTGATAAGTTTTTGGAAGCTGTCAGCTAAAAATTAATAACCAAAGTGAAAAGTATGATCAAATTCTTAAGAATCATTCTTTATCAATTCACAACATAAAGGTTCAACTTGGTCAATTAGCCAATGTGCTTGCTACAAGAACTCAAGGACCTTTGTCTAGCAACATCGAAGTAAATCCAAATGATTAAGTGAAGGCTATCATATTAAGGAGTGGCAAAGAGCTTCAATGTCCTAAAGAAGTTCCATTGAAAGGTGAAGATGATAAGGGGAAACAAGAAAAGAAGAGTGACAAAGTGAAAGAGAATGTTAAATATAATCAAGTTGATAAGCAAGAAAACCAAGTGGAGCAACCCTTTACCATTGACACATTCAAATATACTCTAAATCATGTGGTGGAAGAAGAAGTAGTCTCTAGTTATATGATGTCAAGCAAAGGGATTGATTTTGATTAAAATAGTTCACAAGCTTATGAGAGTGCCAAGTTCTTCAAGAAAAAAAAATAAAAAGACAGCATGATGATCACATCCTTAAAAGCATACTTCAAATTGGAGTTGTCATCTTATTAATCAATATAAGGCTAAAGCTACTTCAAGATATGTTGAAAGCAAGATGGAATGGTCCTTTCAAAGATATATAATGGAAGTTTGGTGTAGGAAACTCCTCCCTTCAACAACTAAGCATGATCTAAAAAGGGAGTGGTCAAGCTAATGACCTTAAATTAGCAATCCTTTATTTTAGAGCGTTTTCTTATTTTTATTTCTCATTTTTCATTTTGTTTTCATGAATTTAGGTTTCTTAAATTATGTTTTTAGTGTCCTTAATTCTCTTATGTGTTTTAATTTAGGTTTAATAGTCTTCTAGGAGATGAATGAATTTTTGTTACAACCATGGATCTCTTGGCTCGAAACCCTTCCACCTCACCTCGTCACGATTAGGGAAGTAAATCATTTTCCCTATTTTTCTTCTATTTTCATTTTTATATAGATTTCATATTTATAATTTTTACTTGTGGTGTTTGTTTGCTTTTTGAGAATGTTTGTGCATAATATGTTTTTATGTTTTGCGTTTATGTACCCCACACACATTAAGGATAATTTTTCATTTAAGTGTGTGTGTGTGTGGGGGGGGGGGGGGGAGGAAAATTTTGCATTTGCATTTGTATATTTTGGTATATTGCATACATTTTATTCCATTTTCATGTATTTGTGTAAATTTAGCCCAATTTTAATGCTTAAACACTTGAAATTTTTGCAAATTATCATTGTTATGAATTTTGTGTATGTTTATGTTTTTATTAAGCTCACTTTATTTAATCTTCTATTAATGGTTAGCTTAAGTTCTTTTTAACCTTTTTTAACACTTAGAGTTGAGAATTTTGAACTTTTAATTGATCTAATGCATGTTGTAGTTTATTTGATCATATTGTGAGTTGATGTTTTGGGATTGAGTATGGTGAATGAATTAAATTTCTTCCTAAGGTTGCTTTTGGTTGTATGTGAAAGGAATTGTAAAAATACTCTATCCCATTTTTTTTTTTTTAAAAAAGAGCATAAAATGTGCTAAGGGACTTGAATTCCTATCTACTCCAATGCTCTTACATGAGAGTCCGAGTATTCAAAGAACCCTAGTAAGGTGCTCACATTTGTTAGGCAAATTTTACAAGTGCACTATTCACTGCAAGTAGTATAAATTCAAGTATGAGTATCATTCCCATGAGTAGATTGATACCAAGTACTAGCCTTAATTGTATTTCCATAATCTAACAAGTCAAATAATTGAAATGAAATATTAAATCAATTAACAAGAAAATAACTAAAATATGAAATAATTCTTTTTTAAAATTCAATAATTAAAAAGCTAGAGTTTGGATTTGCTTTACTAGCTATTACTCAAATTACAAGATCTTTTCACAATTCAATTCATTAATTCAGTCAAGTGTAAATCACTCAAATTACCTAGAGTCTCTTTTGAGTTCATTTAAGAATACCAAAGCTGATTACAACCTATTTTCATGGTCACGTCTATTAACTAGGGTTCATTAAGTTCCTTAGTGATTCATTACTCCTTGAAGGATTTGTTTACTTTCATGATCAAGGTTCCTAAGTTTTACAAGTCTATGAGCTGATAAATCATGCAACTTTTATTATCTCTAATTTACCCAAAAACAAGTAAACAATTGGGCCCTTAATTGAATACAAGATATAAAGCACAACTCATAAAATTGACTGAAAAATTAATTCATTTAAAGGAAACAATGATCCAGACAAGTAATAGACTAGTTACACAAATCTAAACCCTAAGGAGAGTTTAACCACTCATAGTTGTGGCAACAAACACAACCATGATAAAAAGAGTAAAAGATGAAGAAGAAGTAATATTGATTGTTACTTTTGAATCTTAAACAACTCCTTCTTCAATCCTTGTTGTGTGCTTATTTATGTCTTCAAAGTATGAATATAAGTGAATGGAATGAAAAATTAGATGAGACTCCCCCTTTAAAACTCCTTTGTATTCCCTTTATAAGCTAAGTCTCATGGGAAACCTAGTTGCACTTGAATTCCTCAACTTCTACTAAAAAGAAAATTTTCTTTGCTCGTCATGGTTTCAAGCACAGGATGACACAAGTGGTGACACATCATTGATTTTACGGCATGGCTTCCATCATGGCAAGATATATCCCATGCTAACCTTCTCAAGATTCTTCAATTTGCATAGAAGAGGACATGGCTTCCCTCATGGCATGAGCCATCCCATGTCGTTAACCCAACTTCCATTATGGTGTGACATAACTCATGTCGCACCAATCCTTGATTATTTTGGAATTTCTTTCTAGAATTACCTACCAAAAAGGAAAATATTTATTAATATCAATTAAAAACTCTTAAATAAACCAAAAATAATAGAAAGAAGAATGAAGGTTAAACAAATGCATAATTAAACATAAATATTTCCTAATTATTATTAACTTATTATTCAAAATTCATTAAAATTCAACTCAAGAACATGTGTAAAATTACACTTGAAAAATTCCCCTACACTAAAGCTTTGTTTGTCCTCAAGCAAAAATCAGATTTAAACATTTAAACACTAGCTCAATCACAACCAAAGAGTTACAAGTTCTAAGATATGCAAGTCAACAACACTGAGACTGAAACATATTTACTAAAGAAGATAATCAGACAAAAATACACCATATATGAACAATTTACTAATTATAACCCAAGCACATAACTTATTTGAAATCCAATAAACATAACCTTAGGAGAAAAAATAAAATTGGTTATGAATGTGTTTTACGCTCCATTTCATAACACCTTTTCTTTTATTGCTTTGATGAGTGTGTCTTACGCTCCATCTCATCCTTTTTATCTCTCAAATCTGATATTCTCACTATTAGTAATCCCTCGCCGTTCCTGCACTACTAAACATGATACCGCTAAGTGGGTCCTTTGGATACTCTTACTTTATTTAGTGCATTAAAGTAGATTTAGAGCACAAAATTTTGATTTTAATTATTAGTCTTAAGAATAGAGAGATTTTTTTTAGAATTTCATTTAATCTCCCAATTTCATGCTCAAATTCAATCTTTTGGTTCATGCTTGAGTTGTAAGATCTAAATCTTTCATACATAATGACCATGTTCAACTATCTTAATTAATAAACCATTCAATATTTAGATAATTGAATAAAAAAATGCACACTTATACACTGTTGCCCCTAATTGTAATAGAGCTTCAATTTTGCACAAAACCAAAATAAAAAGTTTTAAGGACAAGCATTACAATAAATGTGAAAAAACAAGTTGAAAGTTAATGAATCTTATCATTTTTTTTAATTTTTTAATTTTTAATTTTCTTGATGTAATTAATGCACATGCAAAAATAAATAAAACACAAAAACATAAAACACACAAACATAACACATAAAAACATTATCCTAACATTTGGCATCCTCCCCCACACTTATTTATGGCATTGTCTTCAATGACAAAATATTAAAATTGGATAAAGGAAAAGAGGACTTCCCTAGTAAGCTTGTTCTTCCTTTAGTACTTGCTCCAAATGCAAGATTACCTACAAAATAAAATATCAAAAATTAAGAAAAAATAATAATAAAAAAAGAAAACCAAACTAAAAATAAACTTAAACAAAAGAAATAAATAAAAACACATTGGGTTGCCTCCCCACAAGTGCATGTTTAGAGTCATTAGCTCGACTAAATTCCCATTAGATCATTAGGGAGGATTGCTTAAACAATAATCCTTTCCCACTTGAGCTTGTTCATTTGGCACTTGAAAAGAAGATGCAAAATTCTTAAAATTCATATCCTTCACAACACTTTTAATTCGCCACTCTTTAGTAACTTTCTTTAGAGGTCCCTTTTTCTTCTTAACACTTTTTGTTGCTTTCACCTCCTTGGTATTATGAATTAGGCACATTTTAGGTGGCTCTCTGGGAGCTTGTGAAAGACCATCTTTAGCACAAACATTAACTACATCCACTCAAAAATAAGAAGTCATGGATGGGGATTGTTGTGCCATTTTGAATGCATCGAACTCGACCTTCTCTTCCCCAAATTTAAGTGTTATTTTTCTTCTTTTGACATCAATTATTGCTCCAACTGAAGCTAGGAAAGGTCGTCCCAAGATTATAGGGATTTAGGAATCTTCCTCCATCTCTAAAATCACTATGTTACAAAGAACCTAAAATTCTCCTACTTTGATAGGCACATCTTCCAAAATTCCTTTGGGATAGACTATAGATCTATCAGCTAGTTGCAAGGAGATATTTGTGGGTTTGGGATGTCCAATATTCAATTTCTTGCGCAAAGATAAAGGCATTAAGGTTACACTAGCTCCTAAATTGCAAAGTGCTATACTAATAGACAATTTACTAATTACACAAGGTATAGTGATACTCTCTAGGTCTTTAAGCTTTAGAGGAAGCTTATTTCTGATGACAACCCTGCACTCTTCATTGATTGGTATAGTTTCATAATCCTCCCACTTCCTCTTATTATATATGATGTCCTTGAGGCATTTGGCATATTTTGGCATTTGGGTGACTGCCTCTATAAAGGGAATAGTGATATCCAACTGATTAAACACCTTTAAAATTTTTTGAAATTCTTTGTCCATTGCCCTATTACCCATCCTTTGAAGGAAAGGTAAACAAGGTGTCTTTGTCTTCTTAGGCTCTTAATCCAACTCATTATTCCTTAACTTCTCTCCTTCTTTTGGTACTTGATCTGGCTTAGCTTTTGATTCCTCAATCTTGTGCTCAACTTCCAATAATTGCTTCCCACTTCATAAAGTTATTGCATTTACATACTCTCTTGGGTTTTCAGGTTGGCTTGGAAATCTTCCCATTTGTCAAAAATTTAAAGAGCTTGCTTATGATGCTATTTGGTTCTCTAGCATTTTGCTATAGGTGGCTAACTAGTCTAACCTTGCATCAATTTGCTTGAAATTCTCTTTATGTTGCTTAAAACCCTCTTAAAGCATTTGATTTATCTTGCTTTGTGATTGGATGAAGTTTTCCATCATCATCTCAAGATTAAACTTGGGCTCGGGTTGAGGATAAGTGCTCTTTTGCTTGAAATCTGGTGGTACTTTGTACCCTTGATTTGAATTTGAATTTGAGTTCCCTCATTGATTTGACCATGAGAAGTTCGAGTGGTTCCTCCATCTAGGGTTGTATATGTTGGAGTATGGATTTCTTTGAGGTTTGCCATTAAAATAATTCAAAGCATTTAATTGCTTAATGGGATAACCTTGAGAGAAAATATTAGTTTGTTGACACTCTATGGTAAAATGTCCACCTCCACATATTTCACATAAAAGCACCTGTGATGGAAATCCCACAAAATTTAGCTTTTCTAACTTCTTTGTAAAGGAGTCCAATTTAGCATTCACCGTGCTTAGGTTGTCAACCTCATATACTCCTGCTGCTTTCCTAGGCTGATTTCACTCTCCATGCCACAGATAATTATTGGATGCCATTTTTCTAGGAGTGCATATGCATCATCTGGTGTTTTGCTTATGAACGAGCCTTGTGCAGTAGCATTAATGGTAATATGCAACGACTCAGACTATCCTTGATAGAAAGTTTGCATGAGAAGCCACTCTGGAATGTCAAGGTGAGGGCAATGTCTTTACAAATCTTTAAACCTCTCCTAAGCATCATAGAGAGATTCACCGAGCTGCTACCTAAATCCAACAAGGTCTTGATGATATTTGGCAGTCTTTCTAAGCAAATAGGACTTGGTAAGAAAAGCCTTAGAAAGTGTATCCCATGAGGTTATAGAATTTGGAGCCAATGATCCTATCCATAATTTTGCCTTGTTCTGCAATGAGAATGGGAATAACTTGAGGTGAATAGTATCTGTGCCCACCCCATTGATCTTGAAAGTGTCGCAAATGTCAAGGAAAGAGGCTAGATGAGCATTAGGATCTTCTGATGGCCAAAAACTTGATGGGTGAAATTCGTAAGTGCACAGAATCGTACAAGTAGTAATACAAAAATATATCATTCCCACAGGGATAGTGTTAATTACGGACCTACTCTTAATATTTTGCTTGTCTAGACTACTGATAATTCCAATGAGAATAACAAGTAAATTAAATCTAAAATAATATAAAATCTTGTCACTAAATTTATATAATTAAAGACGTTAGAGTTTAATTCCCTCGGCTCAGATTAATTCTAAAGATAATAAACTCTTGATTATTATAGTTAACATTTCATTTCCAAAGCATCTTTAATATTGCAATGTCTTTCTCAAGCACACCCACATTATGATAATTAAATGATTATTAAGGTCTCACTAGCACAAGTAATTAATCATAACTAATTTATTCAAGCAATCTTCCATGGAATATTAATATTGAAATGTCTCTAGACCAAGTCAATTTCAATTAATAGATTGTTATTGCCTTCCTCACTAGAATTAATCTCTTAATATAACTCCAACGTCTAATTCAATTTGAAGGGTAGCTAAGCCTATGAAAAGCATTAAATCCAATAACTCTCATGAAATGTATAACCTTTTATTTAGAATTTATTTGATTAAGTTCGTGTTGAGCTGGGTTCATTAAAACCCTAACTAATCTACTTAGTTACTTATATAAATTAGAGAAAAATAACAAGAGATGAAAAATGATAACATATTCAAAAATAAATAAATAAAGATTAAGAGAATATAAGAAGAAAAACTCTTTTTATTCAGCTTGCTCAATATTGTCTTGAATCATCAACCCTTATTCTTCAATCCAACAACTTGAGTTGAAAATTAAAATTAAAATTAAAAGAATTCATATGTAGAAGAGTGCTATTCTATATGATAGCAACCTCTCCAAATTTGACACTGACTGTAAAATAAAACTTCTCTATTTATAGAGTTCACCAAAAAAAACCTTAAAAATAACTTTCCAAATTCAGCATTCCGGACCGACACAGTTGTATCGGCCAAGTGACATAGTTGTATCATGAAACAAACTCCCAAAACGTAGCTCTCTAACACGACTATGTTGTTTCTCTGATACAGCTGTGTCATAATAGTCTTCAGTAACTCTTGATTTCTCGAATCAGGCATAACTGTGTCTAAAATATGACAAGGCTGTGTCACTCCTCTTCTTCATAAATCTTTATTTTCTTGCCCTCTTTTATGGCCAAATTTGCTCCTAGCTCTAAGCTCTCATTGCTTTCCTTTCTACATAGATGCCCAAATGAAAGAACCTACAAAATCAATGCAAAAGCAATGTAAAAAGTATAAAAAGTAATTAAAAATGATTAAAATGATAAATTTAATATTATTTTAAGTTATAAAGCAATTTATGTATAAATTATGCTTTAAAATAATAAAAACTTATAATTTTATTAACGAAATGCAATTACTTAGTGCTTAAAATATGACATTTTTAGCACTTATCAACTCCCCCACACTTGAGCTTTTGCTTGTCCTCAAGCAAACCTCATTCATATAACAAATAAAACTCATTAGCTAGCTTCACTTGAACAACCACTTTAATCTTCCATTAATACAAAACTTAATAATCCAAAAACTAAAACAATAAACTGAGGTTAAGGACATAAAAAACTACCAAGTGAAGAGCAAACTTTCTCATTGAATTCATGAAAACAAACTATTGATTTTGAAGAAAAACAAAAGCAATGAAAGATCTTTCTAGCCACTAGCTAGTCACATTCTCAACATGCAAGGTTCCTTTTTATGTTTTTGCTTAATTGCTTATAAAGGTTTCCCAATTACAGTGATCCCCTACCTTTCTCACATTACTCAGAGTGAATACCTTTAAAGGGTCCTTCGGATACTCATACTCATATTAGAGCACTGGAGTAGCTAGAGCTTATGTAAATATAATTTACTTCATAGGATGCTCTAAGAAATTTGTTTAGTGAGTGTGTTTTACGCTCCATCTCATTCTCTTTTTTTTATGGTTCCAAAACATGCAAGAATCTACCAACATAGACTATACTTTAAGCTTTACTTACAATCATATTTCTACAACACCAAGAATCTAAGTTCAATCACTCAATAAGAAAGCAAGCATTAAGTTCATTAAAGTTCAAAAATCCTTAACCACAATTTATTCCTCTAGCTTAACAAATTCAAATAAAGCATTAATAGGAGATTTGATATAGCACAAATATGCATAATTATTTAGGAGTATTTTAGTAGTTATATTATTTTTTTTGCCTGTGATTTTGTGTTTTTATGTTCTTGGTATGTGTTATTTTTATTTACAATTGCATTTTAGGTTTGTTTGTATGTTTTGATGTGTTCTTAGGCCTAATGATCGTTGAAAAAGGGCTTGGAATTGGTTAAAACAAGTTGGAAAGCAAAAAGACTCATTTTTGGAAGATTTGAGACTGTCACGAGTCGTTACACATGGGA
>CATIWM010278096.1:0-21136 GCA_949671775.1 Mallotus repandus
ATTATTTGCAATAAATGTTAATTTAATTGTAAGATTTGAATTATATATGTTTATTAACGAAAATTTAAATATAAGTTAGAATTTTACTATTTATTTGAAAATAAATATATTTTATATTTTATTGTGGAAATAATTTGAATTATGGTATTTAGATGAGATTTTATGATTTTTGGTAATTTATTGAAAAATTATATTATTTTATTGATTGTTGTGAATTTAGAACTCAGTCGGAATTATGTGTAGTTTGGGAGTCCGACCTGAGTGTGGTTTTGTGTAGTGTATTCGAAGTGTGTTTTCATGTAGGATTGACTTTACTTTTAGTAAAGGGTTATCCGTTTTACAAGGGAGACTCAACCGAATTTTTGGTAGATTTCTCGTAAAACATGACATCGACCTGTGTCGAAATTCTGATTCTGCTTAGCATTGTGTCTTAAATCGAGTTAATTCCTTCGTTTCATGACTCTATTAATTTTAGAGAAATCTTCATGAATTTAATTATTTTATTTTACGAGCATACTTTAAATAAATATTATTTATTTTGGAGAACTCCGGAGCACGAGCTGTAGTACAAGGGCAACAGAGAACGCATCGCCTGACACGCTCAACCTGTGAGTTAATTTTATAGAATATTTGTTGTGTGATTTCAATATATTTTCTAGCAATAAAGAATAAAGCATGTTTAAAAAGATAAATTGTTCGATAAGATTTATTATTGATTTAATTGCTTATTTATTCATTATTTAATGAATTATTTATTTATTTTATTTAAATATTTATAATCCAAATTTATTTGGAGTTATTAGTAGAACGTGCTATCTAGTGGGTATCACTAGGACCACGTGCACACGAGTAATATTTTGGTATATTATAAATATATATATATATATATATATATATATATATATATATTAGAGATCGGTTGATGCATTGCTCTCGGGCCGGTAAATGAAATGAAAAAGGGATGTAACTCGGGACATCCAATATGGAATAAGTGAAATGACTGTGGCAGTAACTCGGTTGATGCATTGCTCTCTGGACGACAGTCACTTGGATCAAGAGAGCCGAAAGGCTATTAGAATAATGGTTTAGGGTTCTGCTATTTTTCCACCAAAATAATTATTTTAAATATTTTAGACGAGAATTTCATATTAAGTTGATTTAAGAAGTTCTAAGAGACTCGATATAAATATTATCGAGAAAAATAAATTATTTTAATAATTATAACTATTTTATTCTATTTTATTTTAAAAGGGTTTTAAATAAATGATTTTTAAAACTAGCATGCATTTTATAAAATTGATTCACTCAGCGAGATCTGATTCCCCTCAATTTTTTTAGGACCTCACAGTTAGTCTTCTAGTACCTCTACTTTACGCCGAGTTTGTTCTTCACTGGCTGCATTGTGTATGTTAATTTGATTGTATATTGTGTAATTACATTCTAGACACCGCAGTAGTTAAATTTAAAATATGTATTAGTAGTATTTTGTTTGTACCTGACTTTTAATTATTGTATTTGAATGATATTGTATTTAAAGAATATTATTTTATGCTTTTTAAATATTGTGCATTTGTTATAAATTGTTGTTATGTGTATTGTTTATTCTGTGAAAAATTTTTAAGGCTTGCTACGGGATTCAGTTACTTTATGTATTTCCATTCTCTAGTACCGGTCATGAAGTTTTTGTTCGGGTGGTGACAAAGTTGGTATCAGAGCCATTGTTTTATTTTCGGTTTTAATGATCTTTGAGTTATGTTTTTCTTGAGCTACTACAGTAATTAGGTTGATAAATGTCATTGTTGTCCTCGTTGCTTCTAGGCTTCCATGTTTGTGTCTATCCCTTGTTGTGTTTTGAATTCGTTTGGTTTTGTCTTTTCAGAATGAGAAGGAGAGCATGAAATGCTCCTACTACCAAGGCAACTTATGATGATGATGAGTAGTCCGTACAGGATGAGATTCCTCCCCCTGCTCCTCGTCGTAGGGACAGAGGTAGGGGAAGAGGTAGAGGCAGACTTAGAGCAGAAGCAGCTGAGATGCAAGAAGAAGAGCAACATGTAGAACAAGGAGTTCCTGAGGTTGATCCTGCAGCTTTTGCAGCTGGAATGGCAGGTATTAACGAAGGCTTGGCAGCTCTAAATCAAGCCATGCCTTTAGTTTAGTAGATACTTCAGCAGAGGAATCAGGGGATGTCCGATGTAGACGCAGTGTTATTGTACTCTAGAGTGAGGAGAGTTTCTTTTGATGGCACTAGAGATGCATTGGATTTTCTTAACACCATTGAGGCCAGGACTCGGGCAGGTTACATAGACTATCAGCATATTATGGTTATGGAGTTATCTATTCATGTCGTAGCTCAAGATTGGTTCATGCAGTCCATCCAGCCCCGCATGACTACGATGACTTGGTTGGAGTTTAAGGAATAGCTTCTAAGGTATTTTTGTCCAATATCCATGAGGGATAATTACAGATGGCAGCTACTACATATAAGTAAAGGTGATAGGTCAATGGCAGACTACACCCATGAGTTCCTCAAACTGGGTCGTCATGTATTGGATGTGATGCAGGATGATAGGAGAGCTGTAGAGTTGTTTGTAATGGGCTAAGGTGCAGCCTACATCAACATCCAGACTACAGGCGGACATTGGATAGTATGATTAAGGAGGCTCGATAGCTAGAGCGATGTCATATTATGCATGGCACCATTTCTGACCCGTATGCGAGCAACAACAGTGGAGTAGTAATGACACAGAGGATTCAACAGCCTGTGTTTTAGATGAGCAGTTTTGGTATTCAGACTGCGGGTTCTTCACAGCAGGGTTATCAGAGTAGTCAGGTGCATACAACAGACAGAGTAACAGACCTCTGAGATTTAGTAGTGGTAGTAGCAGTTAGAGCTCAAGACATGGTAGTTCAAGCTTGGGGCCTAGTGCATGCCCTACTTGTGGCCGAGTACATCAGGACAATGCCATTTGTTGGCTGGAGCCTGCTTCAGGTGTGGGCAAATTGGACATCTCGCTAGAGCTTGTCTTAATGCTGGATATCAGTCTTCTTTTGCCCAGGGATCTTCATCATCAATCACTTAGTTATTTCAGCAGGTGTAGTAGCCCTACTAGGCACCTATGTACCCTCAGCAGAGATCGACTTAGTATGTAGGCCAGCAGGGCCGAGGTTCAGGAGGCAGATATGGGGATAAATCGAGTGGTATAGGATTCACACAACCTTCCAATTCTCAGCAGGTTGGTCGTGGACATGCAAGAGTGTTCACTTTGACTCCTTAGGATGCTCAGGCATCTAATGCGGTTGTAGCAGGTACTCTCTCAGTGTGTTCTTTTGAGGCTAGAGTTTTATTTGATCTTGGTGCATCACATTCTTTTGTTTCGCCTATCTTTGCTTTGAGGATAAAGTGGCAACCATCCAAATTGTTATTTCCCTTGTCTGTAGCAACTCCACTTAGTGACGAGTTGGAGACAGACATATTCTTTCCATCTTGTCCCGTGTTGGTAGAAGGTAGAGAGTTTTTGGTAGACTTGGTGTTGCTGGATGTAATCGATTTCGATGTGATCTTGGGGATGGATTGGTTAGCTCGACACTATGCCATGTTGGATTGTCAAGAGAAGGTAGTGATTTTCAGAATCCCTAATGATGAAGAGTTTCAATTCAGAGGCGATAAAGTTCAATGCCTCAGAATCTTATTTCTGCAATCACAGCTAGGAAGATGCTTAGTAGAGGATGTAAAGGCTACTTAGCTGTGGTTAGAGATATAAAGGTGGACATAGGAGCAGTTGAAAAGGTGCCAGTGGTGTGCGAGTTTCCTGATATTTTTCTTGAAGAACTGCGAAGATTGCCACTAGATAGAGAGATAGAATTCTATATCGATGTTGTACCTGGTACGGATCCTATCTCTATGCCACCTTACAGAATGGCACCTGCAGAGTTGAAAGAGCTCTATGAGTAGTTGTAAGAGTTACTTGATAAGGATTTTATCAGACCTATCTTATCTCTTTAGGGTGCACCATTGTTATTTGTGAAGAAGAAAGATGGTAGTCTTCGACTTTGTATCGACTACAGACAGTTGAACAAGGTCACCATCAAGAACAAATATCCTCTCCCAAGGATTGATGATTTATTTGACCAGCTTCAAGGAGCTCAGTGTTTTTCTAAGATTGATTTGAGGTCAGGGTATCATCAGTTGAGAATTAGAAGTGAAGGTGTACCTAAGACTACATTTCGGATGAGATATGGCCATTATGAATTTTTGGTGATGTCCTTTGGGCCCAGTAGCTTTTATGGACTTGATGAATTGGGTATTTAGGCCATACTTAGACCAATTTGTGATTGTCTTTATTGATGATATCTTAGTCTATTCAAGAAGTAAGGAGGAGCATGTAAGGCATTTGAGGTTTGTGCTTTAGACTTTGAGGGATCATCAATTGTATGCCAAATTTTCAAAATGCGAGTTTTGGTTGGGTCAAGTGGCATTCTTAGGCCATGTGGCATCCAAAGATGGCATTCAAGTGGATCCCAAGAAGATTGAAGCAGTTACAGAATGGCCAAGGCCTACAACCGTCACCGAAGTGAGAAGTTTTTTGAGTTTAGCAGGCTATTACAGGAGATTTATGAAAGATTTCTCCAAGATTATAGTGCCTTTAAATAAGCTAACTTAGAAGAATGTTAAGTTTGATTGGACTGATAGATATGAAGAGCACTTCCAGTTGCTTAAGGACTTGTTGATGTCAGCTCCAGTATTGGCTTTACCTTCAGGGAATGAAGGGTATACAATGTACTGTGATGCTTCTCAAGTAGGACTGGGGTGTGTATTGGTGCAGAATGGGAGAGTAGTTGCTTATGCTTCACATTAGTTAAAGAAGCACCAGCAAAACTACCCCACCCATGATTTGAAAATGGCACCTGTGGTGTTTGCTTTGAAGATATGGAGGCATTATTTATATGGTGTGACTTGTGAGATATACACCAGCCACAAGAGCTTAAAGTGTATCTTTCAGCAAAGAGACTTGAATTTGAGACAGAGGAGATGGATGAAACTTCTGAAAGATTATGATTGCTCTATTCTTTACCATCATGGTAAAGAATACATGGTAGCTGACGCACTGAGTAGAAAGTCAGTAGGCAGCCTTATTCATATCAGCACAGAAAAAGAGGCCAATCATTATAAGGAGTTGCATGAATTTATTGATTAGGGATTGCAGTGGAATATAACCAAGAAATGTCTCTTAGCTCAATTTAGAGTACGATCAGTGTACTTGGATAGAGTTAAAGTAGCCCAGAGAAGAGATCCTCAGTTGCAGAAGATTATGTTTGAAGTGCAACAAGGTCAATCCAGAGACTTTATAATTGACAGTAAGGGCACGTTGCATTTGGGCACAAGGCTGTGTGTACCGGATGTGGATGAATTGAGAAAGGAGATTATGGAGGAAGTCCATTTTTCTACTTATAGTATTCATCCAGGTTTTACCAAGATGTATCATGATTTGAAAGATTCATATTGGTGGAATGGGATGAAGAGAGACATTGCAGAATTTGTGTCCAAGTGTCTTACTTATCAGTAAGTGAAGATGGAACATCAGAGACCTTGTGGATTATTACAGCAGTTGCCCATCCCAAAGTGGAAGTGGGATATGATTGCTATGGATTTTGTAGGTGGTTTACCTCGTACATCAAGTGGCTTTAATGCTATCTGGGTGATAGTTGACAGATTGACAAAGTTAGCTCACTTTCTGCCAATTAAGAAGACGTACTCTACTAACAGGTTAGCAAGATTGTATGTTAACCGAATTGTTTGTCTTCATAGAGTACCAGTGAGTATAGTGTCTGATAGAGGAGCCACTTTTACTTCAGTCTTTTGGCAAGAATTGCATAAGGCTTTGGGTACAAGGTTGGACTTCAGCACAACTTTTCATCCTCAAATTGATGGTCAGTCTAAAAGGACCATTCAGACTTTGGAGGATATGCTTCGGATGTGTGTGATGGATTTTGGTGGTCAATGGGACATACACTTTCCATTGATTGAATTTGTATATAACAACAGTTATCATGCAAGTATTGAAATGGCACCGTATGAAGCACTATATGGAAGAAAGTGCAGATCGCCTTTGTGTTGGGAAATTGGCAAGAGACAGTTGATAGGACCGGAATTGGTGTAAGTGACTTCTGAAAAGGTACCCATCATTCAGCAGAGATTAAAGATAGCCTTCAATAGACAGAAGAGCTATGTAGACCCTAAGAGGAAGGATGTGTCATTCTCTGTTGGAGACTTGGTGTTTCTTAAAGTGTCTCAAATGAAGGGAGTGATGAGGTTTGGTAAGAAGGGTAAGTTAGCTCCCAGGTATATCGGACCCTTCGAGATTCGATCGAGAGTTGGTGAAGTGGCGTACTGACTGGTGTTACCACTAGAGTTGTCATGGATTCACCCAGTGTTTCATGTCTCGATGTTGAGGAAGTATGTTCCCAACCCTTTGCATGTACTTCAGCTTCAGACAGTGGAGCTCAGCGAAGATTTGGCGTATGAAGAGTACCTAGTGACGAGAGTGGATCGACAAGTTTGACAGCTCCGCACTAAAGAAATTCCGATGGTGAAAGTGCTGTAGAGCAACCATACGATGGAAGATTACACGTGGGAGACTGAGGCAGTGATGCAAGTGGCATATCCCTAACTTTTTCAATTGCGAAAATCTTATGCTCTTTTATTTATTTAAAATTCGAGGACGAATTTTTATAAGGAGGGAAGATTGTAAATACCCGAATTGTTTTAAAAATATTAAAATATATTTTCGAGACTTGCAGTATTAATAAATATTTTATTAATATTAAGATTATTATTTTGTGAAATTAAATTTGAATAAATGGTGAGAATTATTTTAATTATTATTTATAAAAGTGTGTTAACTTTATTTTAATAAAATTGTTTTATTGTGTATAATTTAAGGTTGAGAGAGAGCTAAATTTGATTTTTATGTTAGTATTCTATTATTATTATTATTACTAAAACTATGATTATTATTATAAAAAAAAGGACCGCAATATAAAATTTTGCTTTTCCCTTCTCTTTTCTTTTCTTTCTTCTTCCTTCCTTTCTCCCTTTCGCCATTTCTGACTAGTAGCTTGTCACCATCGCCTAGCCATCCCCACCACGTCATGCCCATCTCGCCGTCCAGCCAGCAGCTGCCCTGCATCGCCGTCTCTTCTCTCTTCTCCGATTTCGGTTCGGTTTCGCCGGTTTACACTTTTCTTGGTTGGCAACTTTTCTGGTGTCCCCAGCCGGCCAACTTGGGCTCTTTCTCTTCCTCATCCTCTGGGCTTCTCAATTCCTTAATTTGTTTAAGGAATTAACTCCGATAAGCCTCTCAAATTTGGATTTTTCATTTATGTGTTCTCGAGTTAAATTGTTGGTTTGAGCTTGATAATGATTTTATTAGGTGTTGGTACTTTAGGATTAATTGATTTAGAGGTTATGAGCTACCTATTGATTATTTTTATTTATTTTTCTGAAATTATTTTCGAATTTATACTATTCCGGTGATCGGAGTTACTGTTCCGGTACCGTTCCGGGCTCGAGATGCATATATTTTTAATAAATTCTACTAATTATTTTGAGCAATTTTTATGAAGAAATTTTATTAAAATTATGTATAGAATTTTTATTATAAAATTTTGAATGTCTATGTGAAAAATGAATTTTTGGAAAAATTAGTGAATTTTATATTTTAGTTGAAATTGTTGTTAATTAATATGTTTTAGATAGTATTTGAGTAATAAATAGTATAAAAATAAATATTATGAATTATTTCCTATTTTTAACTAATTATTAGTAATTTTTGAAAAAAAATATATATAATAAGATTATTTATTATTTTAAGCCTAATTAAGTTATTTGCTAATTTTATAATGTACTTAATTTAAATGATTATTTGCAATAAATGTTAATTTAATTGTAAGATTTGAATTATATATGTTTATTAACGAAAATTTAAATATAAGCTAGAATTTACTATTTATTTGAAAATAAATATATTTCATATTTTATTGTGGAAATAATTTGAATTATGGTATTTAAATGAGATTTTATGATTTTTGGTAATTTATTGAAAATTTATATTATTTTATTGATTATTGTGAATTTGGAACTCGGTCGGAATTATGTGTAGTTTGGGAGTCCGACCCGAGTGTAGCTCTATGTAGTGTATTCGAAGTGTGTTTTCGTGTAGGATCGACTGTACTTTTAGTGGAGGGTTTTCCGTTTTACAAGGGACACTCTACCAAATTTTTGGTAGATTTCTCGTAAAACGTGACATCGACCTGTGTCGGAATTTTGATTCTGCTTAGCATTGTGTCTTAGATCGAGTCAATTCCTTCGTTTCATGACTCTATTAATTTTAGAGAAATTTTCATGAATTTAATTATTTTATTTTACGAGCATACTTTAAATAAATATTATTTATTTTAGAGGACTCCAGGGCACGAGCTGTAGCACAAGGGCAACAGAGAACGTGTCGCCCGACACGCTCAACCTATGAGTTAATTTTATAGAATGTCTATTGTGTGATTTCAATATATTTTCTAGCAATAAAGAATAAAAACATGTTTAAAAAGATAAATTATTCGATAAGATTTATTATTGATTAATTGCTTATTTATTCATTATTTATTTATTTGATTTAAATATTTATAATCCAAATTTATTTGGAGATATTGGTAGAATGTGCTACCTAATGGGTATCACTAGGACCATGTGCGCACGGATAATATCTTGGTATATTATATATATATATGAATGATTAGAGCTCGGTTGATGCATTGCTCTCGGGCTGGTAAATGAAAAGAAAAAGGGATGTAACTCAGTTGATGCATTGTTCTTGGGACATCCAATATGGAATAAGTGAAATGACTGTGGCAGTAACTCGGTTGATGCATTGCTCTCAGGACGACAGTCACTTGGATTAAGAGAGCTGAAAGGCTAATAGAATAATGACTTAGGGTTCTACCAGTTTTTTACCAAAATGATTATTTTAAATATTTTATACGAGAATTTCATATTAAATTGATTTAGGAAGTTTTAAGAGACTTGATATAAATATTATCGAGAAAAGTAAATGATTTTAATAATTATAATTATTTTATTCTATTTTATTTTAAAAAAGGTTTTAAATAAATAGTTTTTAAAACCAGCATGCATTTTATAAAATTGATTCACTCAGTGAGGTCTCATTCCTCTCAACTTATTTTTTTTCAGGACCTTACAATTAGTCTTCTAGTACCTCTACTTTGCGCCGAGTTCGTTCTTCACTGGCTGCATTGTGTATGTACATTTGTTATAAATTGTTGTTATGTGTATTGTTTATTCCGCGAAAATTTTTTAAGGCTTGCTACGGGATTCGGTTACTTTATATATCTTCATCCCCTAATGCCGGTCATGAACCTTTGGTTCGGGTCGTGACAATATTGTAGTTAATTTAATTTTTATTAGAGATAAAATAGAAGTTAACCTAATTAAAATAGAAAATAGACTTTCTATCAAATTGAAATTATATATCAATTTTTTAATTACTTTAATTTTACATTTATTATTAAATGACAAAATTATCCAATTTTTATATAATAATGGATGAAAATTTTTCGTAATTTTACCTGTCCCCCCCCCCCCCCCCCCCTCTTCATGTGTGTATATATATATATTGCAATAACTTTTTTAGTACTCTTTTTTATATTTGATTAATTTATAGTAATTTATTAAAATTATTTTAGAATATGTATATTACTTGCATGGATTTATGATTCTATATATATGTGTACGAAAGGGGGGACATGCAAAATTATGAAAAAGTTTACACTCATTACTATATAAAAATTAGATAGTTTAGTCATTTACTAATAAAACTAAAATTAAATTAATTAAAATATAATTTTAATTTGATAGAAGGTCTATTTCCTATTTTAATTAGGTTAAGTTCTATTTTATCTCTAATAAAAATTAAATTAACTAAATATAATTCTAATTTGATTGAAAGTATGTTTCATATTTTATTTAGGTTAACTTCTATCTTATCTCTAACAATAACTCTAATTTAACTGAAAATATATTTTCTATTCTAATTAGGTTAAAGTCTATTTTATCTCAAATAAAAATTAATTTAATTAAAATATAATTGAAAGTATGTTTTCTATTTTAATCAGGTTAATTTCTATTTAATATTTAAAAAATTAAATTAATTAAAATATAATTCTAATTCAATTGAAAGTATATTTTCTTTTTCTAATTATGTGAACTTCTATTTTATCTCTAATAAAAATAAAATCAAATAACATAAATTTCGAATTTAATTGAAAGTATGTTTCATATTTTAATTATGTTAGTTTCTATTTTATCTCTAAAAAAATTAAATTAATTAAAATTGTAGTGATAATTTTGTTAAAAATATATATATTTTTATTTTAATTAGGTCTACTCATATTTTATCGAATATAAATAAAATTTGATAACATAATTTTATAAGTCTTATTATATTAAAATTAATAAATAATTAATTAATAAATTTTATGAAAATAAGAAAAGTATATAATTTGTTATAAAAGTAGATATTTTTATAAATTAAAAATTAATAAATAAAAATAGAGCATATATCTAATATAAATCAAATTAGATAACATAATTTTATAAGTCTTGTTATGTTAAAAATAATTAAAATCAAAATTAATAAATTTTATGAAAATAGAAAAATTATATAATTTCTTTTAAAAGTAGATAATTTTTATAAATTAAAAATTAATAAATAAAAAATAGAGCATATAGTTTGCTTGGAAGTATATTTTCTATAAGAAAAGTAGTATAATTATCGTTTTTAGATATTTTTATAAAATTTAACAAAAAGAGTTAAAATTAAATTAATTAATATTTATAATTTAATTATTAGTTGAACTTAAAAAATGACATCAAATTAATTTTTGTGTAAATAAAAGTATTAATAGAAAAAATATTGAAGAAATAAATTGTCATAGCTCAAATAAAAAAATTTACTAAAATTGTAATACATTATAAGTTCAATAGGGTTGTAATATTTAAATCAGTTGTTATACCATGGACCAATGTTCACATTGCAACTTGGACCACAAAAACTTCACACATGTGAAATACTTAAAAAAAGCGCACTTAATTTTTTTTTTCACGCTTTTTATGCTTTTGGTCTGTCAGACCAGTTGTTATATCATGGACCCCTGTCCATGATGTAGCATGGGCACACACGTGCAATAGAAGAAAATGCGATTCTTTTCTTTCTTTTTGTTTTCACGTTAACGTCTTTTTATTTTTGCATTCTCCTGATCCTTCCTTTGCATTAATAGGCTATATGACAGAAAGGACTCCATTTTACACTAACTTTCAGCTATTTGGTTTATATTTTTCGGGAAACATAAGAACGTAATCTTTTCCAAAGATGTGTTCTTTTTCAAATAGCAAGATTGAGACACTTGCTGTTCTATTTTGCGAGAACGTGTGCCTTAATTTTGTATTTTTAATTATTTTTATAGAATGTAGAGAATTTGGAAGGTCAACTTACTGATGTTGTAGTTGATTACAAAAGCTATATATATTAATTGATAATCAATGAATATGCAGCTCAAAATCAATGAATATGCAGCTCAAAATCAATGAATCTGTGGCTCAAAATCAATGAATATGCAGAAAATCAATGTTCATTTATAATCAATGAATCTGCAGCTCAAAATCAATGTTCATTGGTAATCAATGAATTTGCAACTCAATATCAATGAATTTGTAGCTCAAAATCAATGAATCTGCAGAAAATCAATGTTCATTGATAATCAATGAATCTCTAGCTCAAAATAAATGAATCTACAGCTCAAAATCAATGAATCTGCAGCTCAAAATCAATGAATCTGTAGAAAATCAATGTTCATTGATAATCAATGAATCTACAGCTCAATATCAATGAATCTGCAGCTCATAATCAATGAATTTACAGCTCAAAATCAATGAATCTACAGCTCAGAATCAATGAATTTACAGCTCAAAATCAATGAATCTGCAAAAAGAAGAAGAAGAAGAAGAAAATGGAATTTAGCGTGATGATTTTTCTCTAATGCAGTGGTGCCAATAAAGTATGAATATAACTTGAGTGAGTCAGTGAAGGAGAACAACTTATAAAATGGTACAGTAACCTGCTTTGAATCTCGCTGTTGGACTTGGTTGGTCATGTCTTCAGCCATGCGATGCTCTTCTCCATGTAACAAATATATAACATATATTCTTACTGTAAAAAGGAGATACAGGTTTTAGGGTGGGGAAAGCAGATGCATGAATTAATGAAGATTTCTTTCAAAAAAAATAATGAAGATGGGTTTAATGATGAAGAAACATTAGGATTGAGGAAACATTAGGATTGAGGAAACATTCATTGATCCATTGAAAGCAAAGCAGATGCAGGCATCAAAACGAATTAAGAGTATAATATATGAAGAAGAATAAGAAAACACCTAGAAAAGAAGAAGAAGAAAGTGCAGTAAAAAAAAAAAAAGTGACACAGAGAGAAGAAGAAGAAGAAGAATGTGAGCAAATAAAAAAAGGAGCATGTTTTTTCACACGTGTGATGGACCTCTGGTTCATATTGCAATATAGATAGGGGTCCATGATATAATTTGCGTATTTAAATTGTTATATAAAAAAATATAATTTTTATTATTTTTAAATTTTTATCATCAAATAACTAATAATTTTTATTATCTTATAATTAATTATGACCATAATATTTTTTTTATATAAAATCAATTTTAGAGTTGAGAAAAATTAATTATAAGAATTATTGAAGTAATATCATATAATTTTTTTATAAAATATTTATAAAAATTGTAATGAATTATAACTATATTAAGTTAATATCAAATTGTTATATAAATAAATAACAGTGTTATTATTTTTAAAACTATTAATAATAATAATATGTTTAGTGGTCCATTTACTATATATCACGAGTCAAATAATTTTTTTATTCACATGTAAAATACGTAGTTGTTTACTAGTATATATATATATATATATATATATATGTATGTATGTATGTATGTATGTATGTATATAATCAAACAAACAGTAATAAGAGACCAAGGCACTGCCGTAACAAAAAAAGTTGGAGCAATTAATAATATTTTAATAATTCAATTAGGTTCGATTTACTCATATTTTAACAATCAAAATTAAACTAAATTGAATATATTTCGATTTTATAAATTAAAACTGAATATATATTAAATTAAATCAAACTGAACTAAATTAATCGGTTTGATTTAATTTTTTCAATTTTAATTATTTTTGCTTATCACTAGCTTCCACGCTTTATTAGCAGTCTTGTTCTTTATTGTGCATAGGATGGACATTCCTCCAAAGGCAAAACCCATTTCAACTTTCATATTTTGTTATATTAATTTTTATTTTTATTTTGTTAATATTTAACCGTAAAATATTTATTTTTTAATTTATCAAGTGCTTTTTTTTCTTAAATATAAAATAATAAAAAAATTGATAGTGTTTAAAATTAATAAAGTAATAAAATAAATTATATATTTATTAGATTTCGAAGTATAAAATTCAAAACTATAAGAGTGACAAAAATTCTAGAAAAAGCATTAATGACGAATGCAAACTATAATGCTGACAAAATTTTTTAATAATTAATTTAAGATAACAATATATCAGAATTCAAATTCAAAATGTGATTTAAATCACAGACAATTTCAATAATTTTCCATTTAGCGTGTGCCAAGTTGAGAAATGGTTCAATATGCATTGACTTTTTTTTTTCTTTTTTGTGCATGTCAATATAAGTAATGCTACTCTTGTTTTTTTTCATAAACAAACATGATATGTACATTGAAACAAAATTTAATTTAAAAATATATATTTCATAAACAAACATGATATGTACATTGAAACAAAATTTAATTTAAAAATATATTATGCTTAAAGAAGAGATTTTTTTCAACCTTTTATTTTAATTTCTGACATTATGTTTATTATTTTGAAACTCATTTTTAGGATTGTGTATATTTAATAGCATTTGAAATCGAGGGCTTGTTCACTAATTCTAAAATATTTATAAGATTTATTGTTGTTAATTTTTATACTTAATTTAGTTATTTTTTTTAGTAAATCAACCAAACCTATTCTTCAAACTGAATTTATATAATTTTAATTTATATATTTTTAGCATTTTATAATTTGGTTAAAATTTTAAGTATTTAAAATAGAATTTATGTCATAACCCGAATTTTTACATATTATAAAGTTTGATTTTGGGATTTGCAGTGTTAACAAATATTTTATTAATTTTGATATTTGATTATTAGTGAAATTAAATTTGAAGTTCTTGTATCGAATATTATTTTAATATTATTGACTTAGTGTATTTTAATACACTTTAAAATTTTTAAGTGTGTAAATATATATATATATATGTGTGTGTGTGTGTGTGTATTTTGGAGGAAATAATAAAAATTAGAGATATTTTACTTTTAAATTATTTTAATTTTTGTCCTTTTATACTTTTTGAAAAAAAAAATGTAAAAATCGTTTTTTTTCCCTTTCTTCTTCCTTCCCTCTTTCTTTCTTCCCTTCTTCTTTCTTTTCTTCCTTTCCCCGCTGCCATTGCCACCCACGCCAGTCCAGCCACTGTCCAGACCACCAGCCACCACCACCAGCTCCTGTCAGCGCCATCAGCTCTTCCCCTTCCTGCCGTCATCTCTCTTTCTCTCGATTTTTGCTTTTGGCCAGATTTGGAGAAGAACGCCAGTGACAATTCCGGTGACCTCAGTGCATGATGTTGGTCTCTATTGGAAGCTCGTCCTTCGGGCTTCTCAAAACTTCAAACCATTTCGAGTTTCGACTCTGGTAACTACTCCATTTTTTAATAATTCGATTTTTAGAATTTTGAATTTTTTGTTAATTTGAGCTTGAATTTGATTTTATTTGATATAATTGCTTTGAGATTAATTGTTGTAGAGATTGTGAGCTATCTAAATATGATTTTTATTTATTTTTCTGAAAATCTTGAATTTTTCCGGGTTTGGGGTTACTGTTTACGGTACTGTTTCGGACAGTCCCGGGTCGGAAAATTTTTTATATTTTTAATAAATTGTTTGTTGTATGTTGAGCAAACTTCATGAAGGAAGTTTATTGAAATTATGTGTAGAATTGTTATTATGAATTTTCGAAGGTTTATGTGAAAAATGAATTTTTGGAAAAAATTAGTTTAAATGGGTAGTTTTTATATTTTAGTTGAAATTATTGTTAATTATTATGTTTTGGACAGTTTTTTAGAAATAAATAGTATTAAAATAATTTTTATGAATTATTTTCTATAATATGTGAATATTAATTTTATCTATTGTTTTTAAGCTTAAATGAGTTTTTGGTAATTTTTATTATATATTTTAGCAATTTAAATAATTATTTGTAATTAATGCTATTTAACTGCAGAATTTGAGAGATTATATTTTAATAATAGAATTTAATTATAAATTAGGATTTTATTTTTTTTATTTTGGAAATAAATGTCTTTTATGTTTTATTATGCAAAAAAATTGAATTGTGGTATTTAAATGAATTTTTATGATTTTTGGTGAATTATTGGAATTTACATTATTTTATTGATTGTGAATTGTGTTGGTTCTTGTGGGCAATAATTGTAGTTCGAGGGCCCAACCTGAGAAAATGAATTGTGAATATTTTAGAAATGTGTTTGCGTGCAGGAACGACTCTACTTTTAGTAGAGAGATGTCCGTTTTGTAAATGAGACTCTGCCAAGTTTTTGGTAGATTTTTCATAAAACGTGACATTTAATTGATCCTAAGTTTTGAGTCATAGTTGAGTCGGGTCTTAGATCGAGTCATTCTTTAGAAATCTCTAAAGTATAAAATTAGAAATTTATTTCTAATTAATTATTTATTATTATTTTCTTTTAGCTGCACCGCGAGCTAGGCCTCTCGGACCGGTCCAACTGAACCATAATAGAGGAGCGCACACCGGTGAGTTATTATTATATGTATGCATGTCATATAGAATTCATGATTTGGCATCCATATTTTGAATAAATATAAATTTATTATTATTTATTATGATTTTATATATGCATACATTTATATTTCATGATTATGATCATACATGCATATATATGTTTTCAAAAGAATGTTTAAATGCAAATTCTAATTTTGTACTATGGATACATATATTTATGATGAATTATTTATTTATTTGAAATAAAATATTTTTGGAGGATAGCCGTAGAACATGCTACCTAGTGGGTTACACTAGGATTGTTGCGCAACAATACGTTAGATGCTAGGATTTGATTTATTGATTGATGATTAAATGATATATTGAGAATTGTGGTTGAGAAGCGTGACTGCTGGAGCTCGGTTGATTTAGTGTCTCAGGGCCAGTCATAACGATAGTGAGACTGCGGGAGCTCGGTTCACTCAGTATCTCGGGGCCAGTCCACTGTTAATTTGGAAAAGAGAAATATTTTGATATTTAAGTGAACTTGTTGGCTAGTGAGGTTCAATGATTGAGGTTGCAGAAATATTAGGGTTCTGCTCTGATCCTCCAACAAAATAAATTACGAAAAAAATATTTTCAAGCATCTGTGTGAATTGTATGTATATTTATATAAATATAAATATACAAATATTATTATTGATGCTTGTGTGTACGTACATTAGGTTACATTCATATATATAATAATGATTCACTTAGTGAGGTTTGACCCCCTCAATTATTTTTTTCAGGATTCTTCTCGTCAGACCTCTAGTAGTAGTACTTTTCGCCAGACTCTTTCTTCACCGGCCGATTTATGTAAATTTTAAACTGTCACTTTTCTTGTATTTTATTAGACGCTGCAGTATTAGTACATCTTGTTGTAGTATTTGATTTCGTTTTAGACTAAGATTCTGTATTTGAATAATTGTTTGAGAATATTTTATTATGATATGATATGGAGTTTTCTTTATATTATTAAAGTTTTAATTTTGAGGTATTTTTATATGTATGCTGAATGATTAATTTGTGTTTAAGGCTTGCTACGGGTTCCAGATTCATGTGAATTCCCGTTCCTTAGTGCCAGTTATGACTCCCGAGTTTGGGTCGTGATAAAGTTGGTATCAGAGCCTAGGTTTAGTATTGTGGACCTAGGTTGCTAGATTTGAGTATTCTTTGAAACTACTGTAACAAGTAGGTTCGACTACATCTTTGAAAAGTCTTCGTTGCTTTTAGTTTTTCGCGTAACCATTAGGGTATCTATTGTTGTATGAAGTTTTGCTTGTTTTTGTCTTTTTAGAATGAGGCGAGCACGAGTTGCTCCACCAATCGATGAGGCCAATGATGGTGAGTCTTATTAGGATGAGGCTCATGACCCTGAGCTGCCAGTTAGGCGAAGGGGTAGAGGTAGAGGTAGACGTAAAAAAGAGATAGGTCACTGTAGGCAGAGAGAGCTGCAGGATGAGGAACCTACAGACCAGGAATTTGATGAAGCTGCCTTTGCACCAGGAGTTCAGCAGGGTGTAGCAGCTATGCCCTAGGCCATACCAGCTATGGAGCCTCCACTTCAACAGGGCATGTCAGACCTAGAGGCAACATTGTTTTATGCCAAGGTCGGTAGGATATCATTTGATGGGATGTCAGATCCATTGAATTTTCTCTATACGATCAAGTTGAGGACTTGGACTACTCACACAGACTATCAGAGGATATTGATCGTCGAGCTATCAGTAGAGGGGTCAGCACTGGATTGGTTCGTTCAGGTCATCCAGCCTCATATGACGACGTTCACCTAGGTTCAGTTATGAGAGAGGTTCATGAGACATTTCTGCCCAGAGCCTATGCAGATGAGTTACAGACTTCAGCTGACTAATATTTCCAGAGGCGACAAGTCAATAGAGGAGTACACTAGAGAGTTCCTTAGACTCGGTCGGTTTATAGAGAACTTGATGAGAGACCAGTATTTTACAGTCACTACCTATGTTAGTGGATTGGGTTCTGCATTCACTGGGATGCTGACTACAGGCCTAACACTTAAGTTTGTGATAAAGTTGGCCAAGGAGATAGAGCTCAGATTGATCAGGTAAGGAGCTATGCCTGATTATTATCAGATGGGAGGTGTTGAGGCAAGAGGATCTCAGAGCATTTTGTACACTACATTTCAGATTGGCTCTAGTAGTCAGTAGAGAGGATTTGCTCAGCAGGACCAGAGACCTCAGTAGAGAGTTCACAGGAGTAGCAGGCATAATCACAAGAGAGCTCGCAGACCAGTTAGATTTGGTTCTGGTGCTACTAGCAGCAGTAGTGGATAAGGTTCAAGTTATAGCAGCACGGGTTACGGCAGCACGGGTTCTGCAGCAAATGCTTGCCAGCTGTGCGGGAGAGTCCACTAGGGATAGTGTTACATGGCGTCGGGGGCATGTTTTCAATGTGGATAGACGTGATGTTTTACTAGAGCCTGCCCTTATTCTGGTTATCAGCAGTAGTTTCTATAGCATTCCACTACCGGTGCAGCTCTAGCTCCTTATCAGCCGCCACCAGCTCAGTATCAGAGTACCTCACAGTTTGTGGCCCAACAGGGGCAAGGCAGAGGAGGCAGAGATAGTGCGAGAGGTTTTGGTCAGGCTTCCACCAGCCAGCAGGAAGGCAGAGGACAGGCCAGAGTCTTCACTCTTACCCAACAGGATGCTCAGGCATCCAATGCCATTGTTGCAGGTACACTCTTGGTATGTTTCTTTAACTCTATAGTCTTGCTTGATCCGGGTGCTACTCATTCTTTCATGTCCCCTATTTTTGCGTCGAAGTCGGGTTGGCAAGCCACGAGGATGGTAGTTCCTTTATCGGTTGCCATACCTCTAAATGACTCATTGGACATCGATGTTGTGCTTCCTGGGTGTCCGGTGTTGGTAGAATGAAGAGAATTGTTACTGACTTGGTGTTGCTGGATGTGATGGATTTCAATGTGATCCTTGGAATGGATTGGTTATCTTAGCACTATGCCACTGTTATTATCAGAGTAAAGAGGTGATTTTCAGAATTCTAAATGATGAAGACTCTAAGTTTGTGGGTGATAAGAGTTCTGGACCTCAGAATATTATCTCCGCCATCACGACTAGGAAGATGCTGAGAAAAGGATGTCAGGGATACTTGGCATTAGTCAGGGATACTACAGTGAAGATCATATCCATCTCAGATGTTCCAGTAACATGTGAGTTTCTAGATGTCTTTCTTGATGAGTTGCCAGGTTACCACCTCATAGAGAGATCAAATTCTGTATTGATATGGTTCTAGACACAGCTCCTATCTCTATGCCGCCTTATAGGATGCTGTAGACGGCGGGGTTTAGCGCGCACCCAAGTTTATTGCAGCCGCAACACTGTTTGAGCTTAGGGCTCTAGGGAACACACTACTATATCACAAAGACATAGTGTGGAGATGTAGAGTCGCCACCCAGGGTAATAACTAGGACAAATAGAAAGTGGTGGTAACTCGATTCTCTAATACAAGCTAGCACCATAACCAAAAGTTCTGGATACGGAATACCAACTTCTTTTAGTCTCGTGTTCATTTAGAATTATTTTATGAATTACTATCTTATTCCCTAATTACATGCAATTTCATTAAACCGTAATTGAACATCCATCTAACCCTAAGGCAACCAATCCATGAAAAAGCACATAAAAATTGCATTCAAGGCGTAATGTCCCTAAATCCAAACTACATATGATTTTAATTTTAAGTTAGCTAAATCTATATTTTTTATTTACAAGTGAAATGGAACTAAAAGTGGGCCTATATTTTAATTATATTAGTGAACTTAAATCTATTGTTTTTAATTCTAAAAGTGGGTCTAAGTCTACCAAATTTAGAAAAAATGAATTTAATGGGCCTAATTCTACTTATTTTAATTTAAATGAAATGATCTTAAATCTATTTATTTTAAAAGAAATGCTTAATGGGCTGAACTAAGTCTAAATTTATTGTAAATTATATAAAGTGGGCCTAAAATCTAAATTAACGTAAATGGGCCTAAATTAATTTTAAAGTTAATTAAACCTAAATTTAATTTTAAAGGCCTATTTTATTAGTGAGTCAAAATCTACACGTGGGCTTGGGGCCGAAAACGAATCAAAATAAAATAAAGCATAAAAGTAAGCCCAAACAATAAAGCAAACCAAATAAACATACAAACATACAAACAAGGATTTCTAACCCTAATTTAATTTACATACCACCTAAATTAATCTAAAGCCACCACTGATTTTAGTTAGGGTTTTACCAAATTGTCCTAATTTACTAATTGATTTTTAAAGTGCAGAAAATTAAAATTTCACTATATTCCCACTAATGGGGCTATTACAACAACTACTATTGGAAAATTAAAATAAATTAAAATACAAACCCAAAGTCTAGATAAAATAAAATAATACAAATAAATAAACCTAAAGGGAACTACACAAAATTGATACAAGATTTAATCCATGGAATTCCATGGATCTTCATGGTTGGCCTTGTCTCCACCCCCTCCATTTAAGTTGCTCTCACCATCATGAAGCATAAACAAACAAAAAATAAATAAATAAAAAAAAACAAGATCAAATAAAATAAAAATAAAATAAACCAAATAAAAAAAGAGAAAGGAGTAGAAGAGGAGACAATTTGACGGATGCAGTATTGATTCCCCTTAGAAGGTGATCACCATTGATGAAAGCCTGTGGCTTTTTGTTTATGTTGGTCTATGATTTTTTATTTATTTGGATCTGATTCACGACTAAAATTTGAAAAAAGTACGTGAAAATTAAAGAAGAGTGGGTGTATTTTTGGTTGACGGCTAAAAATCAGAAAAATAGAGAGAAAAAAAATCCAAAACCCTCCCACTGTGAAAAGAAAAATATGTATATATATAGATACAATCCTGTAACCCTAATATGATTACAAGATAAAAATAAAATAAAATAAATTATTTTTATTATTTATCTAAAAAAATCAATTTATCCACACATTTATCTAATAAAATAAAATATTTATCAAAATAACCTAATCAAAATCTATGGATAAATAACAAATAAATAAATAAATAAA
>CATIWM010278199.1:0-10978 GCA_949671775.1 Mallotus repandus
AACCAAAACAACTAACAACAACCGCCAAAAAAGAAAAGAAAAATAACAAAAAATATATAATAATATTATTATTTTACCTCATAATTTCGTACTGTGACTTTTATGAAAGCACAATAATATAAAAAATGAAATAGTTATGGAATAATAATAATAATAATAATAATAATCATAAAAATGAAAAGAAAAAGAAAATAATTAAACATAAAAAGTGGAGGGTTAAACGTTAAAAAAAAAGGACCATATTTTTAAAATAATTTTGTCAAATATAAGTGCTCCGTGTGATTTTTCCTAAATAAAATCAAGGAAATGTCATGCTAGGCCTCAGAATAGGATAGCTATTGATATATAAATTTTTTGGATTTTTTCAAAATTAACTAAAAAGAAGAAAATATTTTCAAAAATATTTGTTGATTTTTTTTCTTACATACATACTGTTTTCACAATTTTATTTTTCAAAAATATGAACTCCTTGACCATGCCCACAAACTAGCATCATTCAGTAAAAATATGGGCTCCTTAACGCCATATGTTATACCATGGACTCTTGTTCATACTGCAATATGGACCAAGAGTCATTATATGTGTGAAAAAAAATGCGCTCTTTTTTTTGCGTCAAATACGTTTTTTTTTTTACGTTAGTTGATTAAGATTACGCGGATTCATTAACCTTGAGCTGCAAATTCATTGATCTTCAATGAATATACAGTTGAAGATCAATGAATCTGCCGTAAAGTTCATTGAACTTCACCAGAATATTCATTGATTTTTACTTGCAAATTCATTAATCTGCAATTGCAGTTTCAGATCATGGTTGAATTATTTTAGTGTCATTAGTGCAGCCTCTGCCATATCACTCTCTGTCTCGCATAAAATATATATTTTTTACTTTAATTGATTAAGATTACGCCGGTCATTAACCTTCAACTGCAAATTCATTGATCTTTAATGAATATACAGTTGAAGATCAATGAATTTGCAGCAAGTTCATTGACCTTCACCTGCACTTTCATAGAGCTTCACTTGTAAATTCATTAACTTTCACTTGCAGGTTCACATTTAATTTAATTTTTATTTAACAACACATGAACCTCCAATCAATAACACATGAATTTCTACGTTACAACTAATGAATTATATGCACAAAGTAAACAAAATACAACAAAATCAGTAAAAATCCAATCTAAAAAATACAAAAAAAAGAAGAAGAAGAATGAGTAGCTGTTGAACATATATGTATTTTTTGCAAATCCACCCTCTCTGGCTCAAGAAGATTTCAAGTTTTGAAACACTTGAAAGAAACCTCGAAGAAGAAAAAATAGCAGCAACTGATCTAAAAAAATGAAGTGCAGAAAAAAATAAAGTGTAGAAAAGGAGGAATCGTGACAGGAAAAAAGAAAGAGAAAAGGAAAAGGAAAAGGAAGAGAAAGAGTGGAGGGATTGTGAAAGGAAGAGCAGAAGAAAAAGAAGAGGAATTGCATTAAAAAAAAGAGAAGGAAGTGTCAAACAAAAAAAGAAGCGTTAAATAAAAAGACTCACATGTGTAATAGAAGTCTGATCCATATTGCATTATGAACAGGGGTAGAGGATATAATTTGAGCCTTAACATGCCATGATAATAACATCCTTATATAAGTGGTTTCATATTATCTTTAAATAAGAAGTTAGTTTGTTGGAAAAAAAAAAGAATAAGAATTTAGCTGCGCCAATATTTTAATTATAATTATTAATATCTTGTATGTTTATATATGTAATATTTATTAATAATTAAAATTACATAAAAAATAATTTAATGATCAAATAAATTTTAAAATTTTTACTGAAAAATAAAATATTTTTATTTCTTTATGATTTTCATTTACAGTCATAATAGCTCATATAGATAACTTATAAGAAATTCAATTAATTCCATTATGTAATTATTGTAGCATATTATATAACATACAGGCTAAAATATATATTTAAATATTCAAATTTATGCTAATTTCTTTATTTCTTTTATTTGAATTGTTATGTATTTTATTGGTTGATTTATAGTTTTTTGTAGGTTGTGTTTTATTTAATTATTTTTTTTTGCTTATTTTAGGGTTATTTTTAAGTTGTTTTTATGGTCCTTTTTTTGTTCTTTTTGTTTTTTTAGTTAATTTAAGGTTTCTTTAAAGTTTGTCTTGTGGTTGATTTAAAAAATGAAGAAGAAGAACCTAAAAGATTAGCAAAAAAAAAGGGCCAAAATAACTAAAAAAAATCGTCAAAACAACCATCAAAACAACAAAAAAAATCCCTGGAATAACTAATTTTTTCAACCAAAACAACTAATGAAACAACCAAAAAAAAAAAAAAAATACTTTAGATTTTTTTTTTGAAGCCAAAAAAATTGCCAAAACAACCAAAAACTAATTGCTGAAATAACTAATTTGTTCAATCAAAACAACCGTCGAAACAACCAAAAAACTAAAAAATATAACAATGCTTTAAAGTTTTCAACCAAAACAACTACCCAAACAACCAAATTTTTCAATCAAAATAACCGCTGAAACAACCAAAATAATCTCATAAAACATAGAGTTGAAGCAACAAAAAAAAAACCAAAAAAAAATCAAAAAACAACCGCTAAAATAACCAATTTTTTCAACCAAAACAATTGCCGAAACGACCAAAACAACCAGAAAAATATAACAAACAATGCTTTAATTTTTTTTTTCAGCAAAAAAAACTATCGAAAAAGCCAAAACAACCAATGTTTCAACCAAAATAACCAATATTTTAAATCAAAACAACCACTACAAACAACCTTATAAAGCATAATGTTGAAGCAACAAAAAAAAAAAAAACCAAAAACAACAAAAAAGAACCATCAAAACAACCAAAAACATATAAAATACATTTTCCTCCCCGTGATTTGACCTAATTAACATTTGTCTTGCTCTTGTTTAAAAGTCAACCAATTATCTCCCTCAACTTTTATTCCGTTAACATTTAAGGACTTCTGTTTGGGTTAGACCATTTTTTCGGTTAAGTGCCATATAATAAGACTAAAACGCCCTTTTAAATAGTAAAAACTATAATTAACTACAAAATAATAATAATATGGGTGTAAGCACCCAATTTCGGGATGACTAGAGCATGGATGCGACAGAGGACCCGATGATGAAAATAGATTGTAAAATTAGATTTATTGGTTTTAAACTAAATTGTAAATTATTTTTAGAAACTATTATTTTTATTTTAATTATTGTTGTTATTAATTTTTTTATATAAATTTAAAAAAAAAAAAAAGTTTTTTTTTTCTAAAAAAAAAAAAGGGTGATGAATAGGCCTACGGCCCATTCATCCCCATTTTAAAAGCCAAGATGGCCATTTCCATCTTGCCTTTTTACTGCATTTACGGTGTTTTTTTTTTTAAACAGATTTTCGATCGGAAATCTGTATTTCCAATCGGAAATTGAACCAACCCGATTTTTTTTTTTGAAAAATTTATTTATTTATTTGTGATTTATTATTAGATTTTGATTAGGTTATTTTGATAATTATTTTTATTTTATTAGATAAATGTATAGATAAAATTTATTTATTTTTTTAGATAAATGATAAAATAATTTATTTGATTTTTATCCTGTAACAAATTTAGGGTTACAGGATGGTGTCTTTATAAATACGTGATTTTCTTTCACGTATGGAGGGGGTTTTTTCTTTTCTTTTTCTCTCAACCTCTTTCTGATTCTTAGCCGTCAACCAAAAGATACCCATTTTTCTTAATTTTTTTACGTACTTTTTTCAAGTTTTAGCCGTGAATCAGATCCAAATAAATCAAAATCACAGACAAACACAACCAAAGCCACAGACTTTCATTAATGGTGATCACCTTCTGAGGGGAATCAATACTGCATCCATCAAATCAGTTCTTTCTACTCTTTCTTTTTTATTTGATCTTTTTTATTCTATTTAATTTTAATTTTATTTGATTTTATTTTTATTTTTATTTACTAATCTTTATTTCTTTTTTTTTTGTTTATGATTTTGGATGGATGGTTTGAATCCGTGGTGGTGAACAAGATCCATGGAATGCCATGGATTAAATTGAAACAAGAACATATTATCCTCCTTCGCAGTAGTGATGCGAATACCCATAATAGGTCTCCACAATGAAGCCAAAGTAGGTTTCATTGCAGGGACGTTTATGACTTTTTCAATTAGAAACCAACCAACTAGGCACCATTTTTCCTCTTATTGCTATTTTGCTTTCTCGCTTTCTGATAAACCCAAAACTGGTCTGGATTCTTCCTCTGCCAGCACCATTTTCCTGTATAAATCTTCACACAACTAATTGTCATTGTTACTAGAACTTGCCATCACTAGGAATTTAAAACTCTTCTAAATCACTTCATTCTTCTCTTCTCCTTGGCCTATTATTTTTATAAGTCTTACATGCTATATTACTCTTGAATATTAAGACTCCAAATGAAATGCACCAACACCATCAACACCATAAACAATACTATTTTGTAGACCAACATTTAGTAAACCAAATTCCTTATATGTAAACCAAATTCCTTCTATGTAAACTAAAATATCTAAATACTCAAAATTTATTAATTTCTTTTGCACATTAAGCAGACAAGTGCACAAGAAGGAATAACTGTTAATTTGCTGCATTCACAATGACTAATAAAATAGAACAAGAAACAAAATAATCCAAAAATTAACATCAAAATGAAAATAACAAAAAATGTAAACCAACTTTTATTTTGTTTAACAATGGGAAAACAAAGAATTTCTAGGAAAAATTTTCCCTTTATTTATTGAATTCTTAATCAAGCAAAGAAACCAAATCCTATTATTTCAATTTCTTTTCTTGAGAAATGAAAAAAAAGAAGAATATAAAATTGAAAATATGATTAGTTGAGAAATGAGAATATCTAAAGGCAAATCCCAAAACTATCGCCACCACCCTCCCCACCACCACGAAACCCAATCTCTTTTCCCCAACTTTCTCTCCTTACTCAAAATGACCAAAACCCAATTGGCGTCAATCTCATCCTCTACTCTTAAATCAATTTCTCTCCTGGCAGCCACCTCATTCACCTTTGCTCCGTCGTCCCTAGCAACAGAAATAGAAAAAGTTGTGCCTTTTCAATTTTGAATCTGTAGTTAAAATCCTCATCTTTAGCTAATAGTATTGAACGCGAGACCTAAGTCATCCCTAACAACAACTAATGGAGGTGTTTCTTAGGGAGGAGTAATGGAAATAGAGATTTGAGAAGGGGCTTTAACATGGTAGTTTTAGTGATGAATTGGGTTCATAAATAAGAAGAAGAAATGGAGAAATCTTGGTGTCTTTGTCGAGGAAGACATGCAGAGTAATGAAGAGAAAGAGGGCGGTGAGAGTAAAAAATTTTGATCTTTTAGGAAAAAAATTAAGGCTAATTTTTAGGTAAATAAAATAAGAAAAAGAAGCACTGCAGTTTATTATTTTAATTTATTATTGGGTAAGTAAGAAGTACCCACCTAATTTTATTATTATTTTAATTTACTTTGGGCAAGTAAGAAGCACCCACCTAATTTTAGGTTAAATTAGATTGATTTGACCTTTAAATAGAAATTTTGGGGTATTCGTTAAAAAAGTTAAAATTGAGTTTATTTGACCACACATCACAAGTTGAAGGGTCTATTTGTGTATTAGTCCTAATTATAATATGGCTTTTACAAAAATAGCCAAAAAAGAGGTGTTATTAACATCAAATGTCCCCTCTTTTGAAAATATTACACACATGTCCTAACTTTTTCAAGAATTACACACGTGCCCTTTTTTCCGTCATTGTATTTAGCTTCTTTTTTCTTTTGTGTCGTTTCCTTCTTAACTTGCGTTGTTTCGCTTTTTTTTTTTTGCGTCTTTCCTTTCTTTAATTGTGTCTTCTTCTCTAACAGATCATATCTATTGCTTTTGTTGCTGCTGCTTCTTCTTCTTTTTCTTTGATTTGAGAATCAATAACAGAAGCTTTTTCCCTTCTCTCCTCTTCTCACGCAGCACAATTCTTTCCTTTTTACTAACATAAAATTTTTAATTTCAGGGACACAATTGATCTCCATTTCACTGAATTTTGAAATTTATGCCTAACATTAAAGAAAGTTTTTGATTTTGAAATTTTTTGGAGTATCCAATGTGATTTTGCTTTAAGGTAAAAGCAATTAGCTTTTTTTTTTTTTGGGAATGTTTGATTCTATTTTGAGCTTTTAAACAACATGTTCTTGGTTTTTTTTTGTATTAGAATTGGGTTTTCATTTTTATGGGGTTTTTGTTATGTAGGAGAAAAGCAATTGATAGAAAAAGCATAAAATTTGTTTTTATTTTCATGGAAAGAGAAATTTTGAGGGATTTGTTTGTGATAGATTTGGATTAAATGATGTTAACCTTAATTGGTTTATCCAATCTTTATATTTTGATCTTTGACAAATAATTTAATTGAACTAATATTGTTTACTAAGTGTGAATTAAGTCAAAATCAAGCTCTACTTAAGTGCTATATAACTTAATTCTTTTGATGGAAGTAAGAGCTTCAAATGTATGTAAAAATAAGTCAATTTGATGAAGTCACAAGCTAATGTCCCTATCATGACCTACTGTCATGAGCCAAGCCTCAACAGAGCTCAATTGTTGGAAAAATTCTGAGCCCCTCACGGTCTGCGCTTACAACTGTAAGGTCCTCGTGATGATGTCACGATCTTCAATCACGATCTCCTTTAACTCGTGTTTGTCAGGCATCTCAACAAGCTTCAACTTCTGAGCCACTCACGGTCTGACCTCATGACTGTGAGTAGCTCGTGAATAGAGAAGCTTTCAGACTCAACGGACAAATTAGGGTGTCAAAACGTGTTAATGGGTTGTATTCGTGTCGTGTCGACCCACTCTGGTGACACGATTAGGGTCAACACGAACACGACCCATTTATTAATAGTGTCAAATAATTCAAACCCAAACACGACATAAAAATTAAATGGGTTACACAAATATGACACGTGTAATCCATTTATTTAAATGGGTTGTGCGAGTCAAAAAAATTGACATGACCCATTTAACCTGTATAATATTTATTACCTATAAAAATATCATTTTTCACAAAAAAAACTGCAATAATAACTATAGTTTAGTAACTTGCAAAATACACATGATTTCCATAAAACCTAGTAAAATTCATACGTTTTTCTAAAATAAACATAAAAAGGTAAATTATATGAATCTGTTCCTAAGCAACTTTGCAACCATCATCTTCTTCTAGAAAATCCATCTGCTATTGTAAAGCAATTCTTGAAGCCAAGACTTGTTAATGCTCTAGCAACTGTTTTTGCAACATCCGAGTACCTGAAATATTACAAGGAATTTTCAAGTAAATACAAGGTAAAACAATAAATAAAAAAAACTCAATTATGTGCAGAGCTATATATATATATATATATATATATATATATACATCCTTAAAGCCCTATATAGCATACATAAAAGGACTTTTTTTTTACCAAATACATATAAGGATTCTAATCCTCTACAAACATGCAAGGGTAGCAATTGAAAATTAAATATTTAATATCTTCCGCAAAAGAAAATATCAAGGAAAAGATTGTCAATTAACCTTTCTAAATCAAAGCCTCCAATACCAAGGACATAATCCAGGTCAACTTTTTCAAACTATATCTGCTTCAAATGGGTCGTTCGGTTGATGTTCTACATTAAGAAAACAAATTAATAAGATCAGGTTGATCAAACATCAAAACATTAAATCAAAACCTTTAAAACCTAAAATCTTTACTAAAATACCTTGCTACCACAATTTGAATCAAGCTGACAAAAAAAATGCAACTTTATACAAAATTTCACCATCATTTTCCCCTTGTTGGTTACAAAATAACAACATTAATTAAACCCAGAAAAAAAAAAACTACCACCCAATACCTAACCTGAATTACTCAATTGAAATCCATAAAAGATAATCAATTAAACGCTCATAAACAGCATCAAATCGAAACAAATCAGAACCAAGAAACGCAAAACTAAAAAGAGAAGAAGAAATCAAGCAAAGGAACACAATTACTATGAAATTGAAAAAAAAAAAGCAAAAGAGGATAATAGAAAGGTGGTACTTTTTGGGAAGGATGCAGAGGAAAATAGAAGAGGCGACAGACATGGAACAAAAATTAGGGTTGGTATGGACAAAGAGTTTATATATAGGTGTATATAATGACCAATTTGCCCCTTAAAATTATAATAAATTAAATGGGTCGTGTCGGGTTGACACGACCCGACACGACACATTTAATTAAATGGGTTGAATGGGTTTCGCGTGTCAACCCGTGACACGACCCATTTAAATCGTGTCATAAATGGGTCGACCCATTTATGACACTAACCCATTTAACCCTAACCTAAACCACTAATTTTGCGTGTTAGACGTGCCGTGTTTGCGTGTCATGATCCATTTTGACACCCCTAGGACAAATTTGAACTTAACAGCTATTTTATTGAAAGTCATGATCGTGAGCACACAGTCACGATCGTAAGCACCAGTTTAACAACGCCAAAGTAAAATAAAATCAATTTAATTTTGTGAAACGTTGGAGACATCATAATTGGCTCCAATAGACATATATTGAGATGTTTATCTATATAAACACTCTCGAGAGCTTAATTAGTAGATGACAAGCATTTATACATTTTCTTGAATTATTAAATCTATAATTAAGCTCCCATTTTCTTTAAAACTTTTTATATTATTTCATAAACTCTTATGAGAGTTGGTGAGTGTTTAGAATAGAAATTCTTATTCTTGTATTTTTTGGGTTTGAGAGAAAGGGAAGTGCGATTCTATTATAAAGGAATTGGTTTAAGTGTATCGCCATTAAAACACTTGGGATTTGGTTTTAGAGTAAGCCTAGAAAACTATTGATTGTAAGGTTGTAAGAGTGAGCCTTAAACTCTTGTATAATCTCAATCTTATGAATGAGATTGTAGGTGATTGAAAATCCTAACTTAAGGATAACTTAGGTGGAGACATAGGATTGTTGAGAGTCCGAACTCCTTAAATTCTTGTATTCATCATTCTTCCTGCTCAACATTCTTGCATTTCTTGCTTATTTATTTTTAAGTTTTGATTTTTATTCGATAGGCCTATTCGCCCCCCCCCCCCCCCCCCTTCTCTCCCCTTTCTAGGGAATTTTCATTTGGTATCAGAGCTCAAATTCTAAGAACTTTATTCCTAGAATATAAAACGAGAAGTTTTTAATTCCTAAACAAAAAAAAATTTATTCCTAAAACTGAAAACGAGAGGGACACGTTCATGGCATTAAGGCAGAGCTGCTTAAGAATATTTTTGCTAAAGCACAATTTATTCTTATTTATTCATGCTCCTATTTACTGCTGCCTAAAAAAAAATCTTTGAGGGGCGCGTTCATTTTTTAAAGCAAATAGTTTATAAGTTACATTATATTGACAAATTTCTTCCTGTTCAATCTTTTTATGTTACTTTATTTCCTACTTTTATGCTCATTATTCTCTATTCCAACAATTCAACTAAAAAATATTTTTTTTGAAAACTTATTTTATTATAAAAGTTATATAATTTTTTATTAATTACAAATAATAAAAAATAAAATTTATCTAAATTTTATTCAAAATACAAATTAATTTTAGAATTTAGCTAATCTAGCTAAATCTTAACTTTTATGATGAATTTTTATAATTTTTTGTTCATTTTAATAAAGAAGAGATATATACCACTTGCACTCATAAATGAGCCACTAAGGGCATCTCCAACCTATTGCATTTTGCAGTGGGTTCATACGCAAATGATCTCCAATGGAGAGCATATTTTGGAGCAAAATGCATTGGTGGAACAATTGACTGCAAATATGATTTAATTTATATTATATTTACCATATTATTACCCAATGCATATAAATTTGATTTAATTTTTTTTTACTTAAATAATATTAATTTTGTCACTTAAAAATAATATGTGGATAGTAAAAATTTAACATAGATATGCATTAATTTAACAATTGATTTAAGAAAACGATCAACAACAATATTAAAATTAATAGTACCAGAAATCATACATTAAAAATATGTGGATGTATTTACAAATGTATATGAAAATGCCTTAGAGGAGGAGAAGGAGGGGGGATGGGGGGGAGGATGGATTGGGTGAATAAGGCAAGGAAAGGATTTTAGAAAAATAAAAACAAATTTAAGGAATAAATAAAAATTGAAAAAGATTAGAGAATGAAGAATGATGAACACAAAGATTTAAGGAGTTCAGATTCAACAATAATCCTATGTCTCCACCTAACTTATCCCCAAGTTAGGATTTTCAATCACCCATAATCTTATTCACAAGATTAAGATCACACAAGAGTTTAAGGCTCACTCTTATAACCTTACAAATAAGAGTTTCTAGGCTCACTCTAAAACCAAATCCCAAGTGTAACAATTGAGAAAATAAAAAATTTAGCCACAACAAATCTACAATATAAAATAAGCACAATAAGATTAACACTAATGAAATAATAAAATATAAATAATTTATTATAATAAAAAATTAAGAAAAAAAATTAATAAAAGTTTAAATTACAAACCTGTAGAGAGCAAATGGAGAAAGTAGAGAAAGATGGGGAAAAATGAGTGCAGGAGCAAATAGAGAGAAGGAGAAAAAAAGAGTGAAGGTATGAGTTGGTAAATAATCATAAATAAGGGGTAATATAGGATTTTAATATTTTCAAAAACCTATCAGAATACTCAATACATCCACATATAAAAAACAAAATACTAATAAACTTTTCAATGGCAGCCTCGCATCCAACTTTACCTTTATTCGCATAAAAGTTTTATGCATCCTATCAAAATTATTTTTATTTGATTCCACAAATTGACCTATATAGTCACTAGACATGGCAAAGTGGGTCGTTACCCATTTACCCACCCATACCATCTATT
>CATIWM010278248.1:0-10945 GCA_949671775.1 Mallotus repandus
GCTGCTGCCTTGTCCTTTTTTTAAAATAATAATAATAATAATAATAAGAATAATAATAGAAGAATACTACATAAAAATCAATTTCCCTCTCTAAATCTTAAAATACACACAATAAAATAATTTTATTAAAATAAAATTAACATACTTTTTTAAACTAATAATTAAAATAATTGTCATCACCAATTATTCAAATTTAATTTCACAAAATAATAATCTCGGTTTTAATAAAATATTTATTAACACTACAAGTCTCAAAATATATTTTAAAATTTTGAAAAATAAATTCGGGTGTTTACATTTTTGTCCTAAAACTATTAAAAAAATGCCATTTTTGATATTTTAAATAAATAATATCTTTATTTATTTATTTATGACTTATTTTATTATTTAACTTTTATAATAACTATATAATTCACTAAAATAATTTCAACAAAATTTAAAATTAAAAACATATTTTTTTCTTAAATTATTACTTTATTAACAATGATAAATAAAATTGAATAAGTATTTTTAATTGTTTTTGAATATAAATTTTAATTAATATTTCTTAAAATAATAAATATTTTTTTATACTTGGATAAACTCAATTAGTTTTGTCAATATTATAATTTATATCATATTTTAAATTAATTTTGAACTCAATTGTATCTTTGTTAGACAATTTTAAAAGACATTTCTTTAAATTAGGCTATTTTACATAAATTATTTGAAGAATAATATATTTTAGTTAATAATTTTATTTGTTATTATAAATATAATTAATTTAAATAAAATAGAAAATTTTGTTATATTTTAATTATAAATATGTTAAACTATTTTATTATAAAATACCCTAATTTAAAAAAATATATAAAAATTTGTCTAATTTAAATTTGATTGAGTTTAGAATTTTTTTGAAATATAACATAAGTTATAATATTGACAAAACTAAATGATTTTTTACTAACAAAAATTATTTATTCATTCATGATATATTAATTGAAATTGTATATTTGAAAATAATTGAAAATATTTAATTAATTTTATTTATCATTACCAATATAACTAATAATTTAAAAAAATATATAATTTTTTATTTTTAAAAATTATTTTAGTGAGTTATGAAATTTAAATAATAAAAGAAGTATAAAATAAAAAAATATTATTTATTTAAAATATCAAAAATAATATTTTTTTATAATTTTAGGACTTAAATGTAAAAAAATTTGATTTTAAGAATTGACTAATGAAAAACTGTTTTGACTGATAGATAAAAATAACGAAAAATATTTTTAAAACTTACAGAACTTGAATACAAAAAATTTATCCCAAGAAATAAGGGGATGCAAGAAAAACATTATGGAGGGCCAATAGGCTACACCTCGGGATCAACATATTTAGCAAGTAAAATGATCAATATGCCAATTAATTCTTTGTATTTAAAATGAAAAATAGAGAAATTTTTGAATTCCAATCTCTCAGTTTATTAATATTTGATACAATTTATTATTTTTATAATGAATGATTTATGAATGGAGAAATTCTTCCAATTGTGTAATCTATTAAGTTAATATGCTTGATTTATAGTGTATAAAAAAAATAAAATGAATATTTTACATATTTAAATTAGTTTTTTAAGATTTTTTTAGTTTAATTCAATTTTTAGCAAAATTAAGAAAGTTAAAGTCACCCAAAAAAATTGAAGATACACGCACGCGCACACACATATATATATATATATATAGTAATTATCACAAATTTTTATTTAATTAAAAATTTGCACTGATATCTTTTGCTAGAATTTTTTTAGTATAATTTTTCACTATTTAATAGTTGTAAGAATTTATTTTATTTTTGAGTTATTACATAATTATATCATGAACTTAACAACTGAGTCTTGGGTGGAGTTTTTTAGTGAGAGAGAGAGTCTCTTTTGTTGTACTTTCTCTTGCTGTCAGTGGTTTTCTTATGGTGGTTTTTGGCCATCCATCTCCCTTCCTTTTCTCTATTTTCTGCAATAATAAAAAAAATAGTGATTCTAGTAGCAAGTTTAGAGAGTTCGTTTATAATAGTTCAACTCATACTTCAACAAAGCTTGAACATGGCTACCGACGATCCATCTCCAGTCCAGTCCGACATGGAGTCTCAGCTCTCGTCCGCCAATCCCGATCTAGTCCAGTTGGAGCCTCAACTCAAGTCAAACAATGGTTGTTGCTGCAGGAAGGAGATGGTTATAACAGCTGCAATCCGACGTCTCTAGGTCCAGTCCGGCGAGGAGGCTTCAGTACGGGGAAGGAAAGGTGCCTAAGGAGGAGGAAGGTCCGATCAAAATAAAAAAGCATTAGATCTAGTTTAATCTAGCTGCTATCCTCTGTTTTGTGCAGATAATTTTTTTGTTCTTTCTTTCTTGCTTATACTGTTTGCACCATGAGTTTATTAGCTTCTGTCTCCTAGTTTTAGTTTGTTTGCTTTTATTTTTCTAGTTTTTTTGTTGCCTTTATCCTCAGGCATAGTCAAAACTCTCTTTTGTTAGGAGAAGTTAACCCTATGACTACAAGTGATAACTCAAGAAGTTTCACAGTCTGGTTTGGGTACTAGGTTCTTGACAAGTTTGGCTTGGCCTAGATTCATTTTGTTCTGGGTTTTTTCCCCCTGTTTGCTTGCTAGTATGTTTACTAGTGCTCATGTAGGCTTTATCTCAGTATCCTCTCTGAGAAAAGCTACAGTAATGGATTTCCATTTCATTAATAAAAAAAAAACTATATCATGAACTTTTATTGGTGCTAAATTACATATAGTTTAGGACTCATTTTAGCAAGCATTTTTAGGATTTAGATCATATCTAAGGTAGTTTAGTTAATATAAATATATACTTTTATGTTTTTATTTTATTTTTCAGGGAAAAGTCAAACTTAGAGGTGGATGGTGCTAAAATTAGCATGAAATGAGCAAAAGCAAAGCAATGGAACAAAGTTGGAATAATGTATCAGTCATGGGTAGGTGCGCGATCGTAGGATGCTCGAAGTTGAGCCAAGCAAAAATGGTGCTGGAGTTTTATGGTGACCGCAGAGGATGCACGATCTCGTAGTCCTAATTCCCATCCCTTCTATGGCAAGCGATGATGGAGAGCGATCACCATTCCTTCATGAGAGGCCCCTCTGTTACAATCGCCATTCCTTCATAAGAGGCCCCTCTATCGTGATTATGGGAGCACCAACGATCGCGGGCAGCCCGATTCCAATAAGGAACTGCTAATATATGTGTTTTAAAAGAGCAAATCTAGGGGAATATGAAAGGACGTTCTAGAAGGGGGTATAAAAGGACAATAGCGCTAAATTTTAGCTCAAGAATTCCCATTGCAAGAACCAACCAACTAATTGAAGAAATACACCCAAGTGAGAGAAGGACAAGAGGATAAGAAGAAGCTTGGAGAAGAGGATACCATTGAAGATCTTTAGAAGTTTCTTGATAACAATTCTCTCTCCTTTATTGCTTGTGAATATAATTTTGGATATTCATTTGGGTTGTAGTTTTATTGAATGATGAATATTGAAGCCATGAGTGGCTAGTTTCCTTTCGTTGTTGGGTTTGAAACCCATTTTATTTAAGTTTAATGTGACAGATCTTATTTCCTTTATCTTGCATATTGTGTTTATTGTGCTTATTAAATGTTGTAGATGACCAACTACAACTCTTATTTAGGATTAATCATTAAGAAATGGTAATCCGAATAGTCCTATAAACACAAGTTGAATGAGTTAATGACTTAAGAGAGCTTAACTTGATTTAAATTCTCATTGGGTTTGCTTAATGCCTTGTTTGCTTGAGACTAACTCATTTTTACGGTGATGATTAAAGTTATAAACCATGGTTTTGTGCGTCAATTGATTCATGCAAGTTGAGTTAAACATTACGTGAGAGAGAGTGTCTGATGATTTATGAAAACCTGAGATGTGCAAGTGGTGTAAATAGATCTACTCATTAGCTTAATTATGATGTGGTACTCAGACTCCTAACAACATTGTTTTTTTTATTGATTTCCTCCTTGTTACTTAGCTTAGTAATTATTTAATTTTGCTTGACATTTAGTTTCATAATTGTTTATATTCAAGTTAATTGGGAAGCTCTAAACAAGACTAATTAAAATTAGTAGGTGATTAATTGGCAACCCTCGTGAGAACGATACTCTACTTATTATTATATTACTTGTCATGATCCGTATACTTACGGGTGCTGTAACAGTGCAATAACTTTAATCATTTTCGCTAATCTATTCTACTTTTAAAATTGTGGCAAATTCGTATATGAACTTTTTGATTTGATACAAATCTATCATCGGTCAAAATAGCAAGTGCCCATACTGACATGCCATGCAGACATGACATACATGTATAAATTATTTACTAATGAGGACATCAAGAAAAGAAATTAGTAATTTTCCTATCCTTAACTTTCATTTTGTTTGCAAATATATCCTTATTTCTGTTATATAAATTTTAAAATTTTAATTAGTTGTTTTTTAAGTATCAAAAAATTTTCTAACCCAAATTAGTGTATCTTTTTTTCAAAATATTTTTACTTGAATTATAGTTGTTATATTAAATTTCATCACATTCACCTAATTTTATTTATTATTTTAATAAATTGAAATCATAATCAAGTAAAAAATATCCACCATAAATTTTAGGAATAACAACACTGTTAGTCCTATAAGTTATATCATTTTTTCAATTAAGTCCTATAAGAATTTTTTTTTTTACAATCAAGTTCTATAAGTTTTAAAAAGATTTTCAGTTAGTCTTATCAGTTAGTCAAAGTAATTTTCCGTTAGTTAACCCTTAAAAATTAAAAAAAAAATTCACATTTCAGTCCTAAAACTATTAAAAATGTCATTTTTGATATTTTACATAAATAATATTTTTATTTATTTATTTATGACTTATTCGATTATTTAACTTTTATAATAAATATATAACTCACTAAAATAATTTCTTAAATTATTATTTTATTAAAAATGATTAATAAAATTAATTAAGTATTTTTAATTTTTTTAAATATAAATTTTAATTAATATTTCTTAAATGAATAAAAAAAATCTATACTTAGATAAACTCAATTAGTTTTATCAATATTATAATTTATGTTATATTTTATAAATATATGTTTACATTAGGCTATTTTATAGAAAATATTTAAAGAATAATATATTTTAATTAATAATTTTATTTTTATATAAGATAAAATTAATTTAAGATAAAATAGATGAACTTTTTGAAATCTAACACAAATCATAATATTGATAAATTAGATGAGCTTTTCCTTATAAAAAATATTTATTCATTTATGATATATTAATTGAAATTATATATTTTAAAATAATTAAGAATATTTAATTATTTTTATTTACCATTGCCAATATAGCTAATATTTAAAGAAAAATATTATTTTTATTTCTTAAAAAATTATTTTAGTGAATTATATAGTTATTATGAAGGTTAAATAATAAAAGAAGTCAAAATAAAAATAAAAATATTATTTATGTAAAATATCAAAAATGAGATTTTTTTTAATAGTTTTAGGACTAAAATGTTAAAAAAAAGTTTGATTTTAAGAGTAAACTAACGGAAAATTATTTTAATTGATGGATAGGACTAACGAAAAACTTTTTTAAAACTTATAGAGCTTGTTTGTAAAAAAAAATTCTTATAGGACTTAACTGAAAATATTCATAAACTTTTTTATAAAAATATGCACATGATCACAAAAAAAATATCAAATTTCTAATAAATTTTAAAATTAGACAAAATTGAAATAATTAGTGAAGTTGATTGAATCTGCAAAAAAAAAAAAAAGTTAAGGATATATTGGCAAATAAAATAAAAGTTAAGGATAGAAAAATTATTAATTTCTTCTTTTAATTTTCACATCAGCAAATAATTTACACATGTATGTCATGTCAGCATGGGCACACACTATTTTGACTGTGGATAGATTTGTAAGAAATCGCAAAGTTCATATACTAATTTACCATAAGTTTAAAAGTATTATAGATTGGCAAAAATAACTAAAATTTATCTTAAAGTAATATAATAACCCTTTATTTTATTTTGTGTTTATTAATGGATACTACATTTAAGTCACTTTATTAATCATTTCTATTTTAAAATTATTTTTAAAAATAATTATTTAAATATTTAATTTTAGTAGTTTGAACTCTGGCCCATCATTGCAATTGGATTTCACATAAAAGTACCAAATATTCTATTTGAAGTAATAACTCAATTTTAAGTTATTAATATGCTATTTTAGTATTGATGATAATACGAAGTAATTTTTCCCTTCTAATCTAGATAAAAATTACTTTCACAAATCAATAACAACAAAATTTGATCTTTCACTCTATGATGCATTTAGAGGGAAAAACAACTAAACTTTTTATTATGCTACTTTTTTTTAATAGGGAGGTCATATAATTGTTACGTTCAAAACTCGCAAGTGCACGAATCGTGAATTGCAGTATAAAGAGTTATCGTTCCCATGAGAATTGTATATTAAGCATTAATATTTTTACTTATTTTCTTAGCTAGCAAATTGAATAAGAGTGAATTGGTAATAAAATAAACAAAGCAATCTAAATTTAATTAAAATCAAATGATTGAAAGCTTAAAACCTAGGTTTAGTTTCACTATTCCAATTAAATCATGAAAACTTAATTATCAAACACATTGACTTCAATTAAGGGTAATTGTTATAAAATACCAAAAGACTCTCTCGAGTTTAATTAAGCATATTAAGATTAAAGTTTTACTTACTCTCGTGATTAAGAAATTAATCAAAACTCATTAAGTTTCTTAACAATTAATTTACCACCATAGACCCTGCCTACTGTCATGGTCCCCCGAAGAGCTCGCCTACTCTCGTGATCTAGTGGTCTAAGTCCTATGAGTACTAAGCTGATAAATTTCCCTAACTCTCATTGGTGAATCTACCCATAAACATGCAAACAAGATGGCCAAGAATGAAAGCATACATTAAGTGCAACATATAAAATTAACTGAAAACCAAATTAATAAAATTGTGTGTTCAATCACATCATGGAATAGCTACTCCTAACCTAAACTCTAAAAAGAGTTTAGCCACACATAATTGCGGCGACAATCACAAACATAATTAAAGGAATAAAAGATGATGAAGAAGAAAATATGGATAAATCTCTTGAATCTCGCGACTCCTCTTCAATCTTTGACTTCAAGGAATGTTCCCCAAATGTAGAATATATCCCTAGATACTTCTTAAGACCCTTTTATATAGGAAAACTTAATAGGTGATGTGACTGCCCTTGAATTCCTATTCCTTTTCACTTAGGAAAAATCCTTTAATTTGACATGGCTTAGACACAGCCTTGATATGGCCATGTCACATCTTCCTTCTTTCTGGCACGGCCTCAGCACGACCATGCTTCACTTCAGGCCAAATTTTCAACTAGTAGCATGGCTTGTAACATGGTCGTGTCGTAGCCGTGTCGAACCTTTATAACTCTTCTAGTTCAGATATAAAGATAACATGACCATACTTAGGGTCGTGTTCTATGTTTTTTCAATCTCAGAAGCAAGCACGGCCTGGAACACGACCACGCCTCAAGTTGTGTCATCAAAACCCCTTTTCCAATGTGTGACACGGGCACAAGCACACCCATGTCATCCAATTCCTTAACCTTTTAGAGTCCCTTATATAAAACTCTAAACTAAAAATATTTCTTAATTAACCTAAAATCTATCCAAATAATATTATTTATTAATTCAAAAGTCATTAAAATTCAACTCAGAAATACGTAAATATTATACAAATCAATAATCTAAGTATCAATAGATTGCAAAAAGGGGGAAAATCTGTAAACGGCAGGGTTTAGCACGCGTCCAAGATTTTAGCAACCGCAACACTATTTGAGCTCAGGGCTCCAGGGAACACACTAACCATATCGTAAAGACATAGTGTGGAGATGAGGAATCACCACCCATAGTAATAACTGGGACAAATTAAAGGTGGTGGCAACTCGATTTTCTAAAAGAAGTAAGCACCACAACCAAGAAATTTTGGGAACGGAATATCAACTTCTTTTAGTCTTGTGTTCTTTAAAATTAGTTTATGAATTACTATCTTATTTTCTAAGTACATGTAATTTCATTTAAACCCTAATTTAGCATATATCTAACTCCAAGGCAACTAGTCATGAAAGAGCACGTAAAAAATGCATTCACAAAGTACAACGTCCCTAAATTTAAACTACATTGATTTTAATGTTAAGTTAGTTAAGTCTACACATTTTATTTAAAAGTGAAATGGAACTAAAGGTGGGCCTACATTTTAATTTAATTAGTGAGCCTAAATGTCACACCCCGTCTCACGTAGCCCGAGGTGGACGGTTAGTATCACATCTCGTCTCACATAGTCCGAGATGGACACTAAAGCTTACTCTTTTACACTTTTCAAATAATCTTTAATAAACTTAATACTTCTCATTTTGTTTAAGTATAAGTATTTATATAGACATAAGTCAAATTCACATTAAAATAATTTAATAGACAATATATAATAACATGTCCACAAAAGTTTTAAACTTAAAATATACAATATTATGACCACTAAAATAAGAGCAACATCATAGCAAGGTTATTAGGTCGACCTTAATAATCTATCTATAGAACCCCCTTGAGTCATGGGTCCACTATCAAGCCCTGCTATCTGAAAAGATTTTGAAAACAGAGAAAAATGAGTACAAAAATACTCAGTGAAAAGATATTACAAGCATAAAAAAATTTATCTTAATTAAACATAATAAATACCTTAAATTCAAAATACTAGAGTATTCATAACCAAATTATAGTTAATATAAAACATCAAATCCAATCTTGCTTTCAAACATATTCAAAGCTTAAGCAAAATATCATTCACTTAAAACATTAAATCAATACTTGCTATCAAACTTATGCAAACTCAGCCAAGTCAAACACATGTTTTCACAATATCATTATAAGCTTTCATGTATTTTAACCAACCCTGTATCAACAACACAACCTGGCCATAACATACAGGCCATCACAAACTCACTCTCAAGGCAAACTTGAAGCCTAACCCTTCGACTACATTAGCACGAAACGGCCCTTCTCCCTTTACTGTCCTTCAATCAAGTGCCCTGTTGTTTATTTTACAATAACAACCATCACAAATCTCAAATGTGTATATATTATCTCCGCATATTTAACAACTCGCATAGGGTGGTAAAACACAAAACCAAATACCATTTCCATCAAATAATCAGTTAAAGCAATTCCATCACATTTATAGTTCAAAATAGTAAATCAAACCACTTCTCATCATAATTTAAAGGAATGAAATGAAGCTGCTTACAAACTCATTTAAATTATCAAGTAACTAAAGCAATCTCAATTGGATTGTAAAAAAAAACATAATATAGTAACACCTTTAGCTTGTGAACTTGAAACCATTTCATTGTTTCAAAACATGAATAATTCAAGTATTTCAAATAATAATAATAATAATAAGGCTAAATTGAAACAAATTCTTACACATCAATTCAGATACTCAAAGTATCATTTTAAAAACTATCAAATCAAGTTACCAAATCAAAGCATATCTTATTAAAACATTAAACTTGTAAACTTGAAACCCTTATAGTTTCTAAACTTGAATTTATACAAGTACTTCAAGTAGCAACAATCTAATTTAAAAAAACTCAAATATATCAATTCAAGTTAATGAAACAACACCAAAACACTCATTTTATTGTTGTATTAAAAAAAAGAGTTAAAAGGACTTGAACATCTACTTACAAAATAACTTCCAACACAAACACAACCAAGACATCATTTTGCTTAATTCGCTCCAGCACTTTCCTTTCCTTTTCCAGCACCTAACAAATACAATTTTATTTATAAATCATTAATATAATAATCCTACATGCTACTCTAACCATGCAGCCCTCAAATGATATGCATAAAATGCAATTAAGTTTAATTCTACAAATCACCTTCATTGACTTTAAAATAGCTGTTTTCAGGCCTAAATTAGAAAAATCACTATGACTTGTAGAAGAATAATTTTAACCTCATATTTTAACCAGACTTAGATATATATGTCTAGTATCTTAAATAAAACTTTTACTTCAATTTCTCAACTATTAAAGGGCTTAAGGATAGCTCTACATAATCAGCTTCAATAATCCTAGCAGATAGAGCAACTAAAAGTATGAGCTCGATTGAACATGTTACAGATGAAATCAGCTCCAATTCAAAACTAAAAAATTTTAGATAAATATTTCAAGTTTTCCCAAAATTAAACAAAACTTAATTTGGATTTTCCTATTTCAAGATATACCAGAAATTCCGAGACTAGTTCTTAATTCATGAACTCTATAAACCTGGTTTACAAGCTAACTTTAAAAAATTTCTGGGACTTATAGAAAATGAATTTTGAGCTGAAATTTGAATTAGTCTTAGATATATATGTTTATAATATTCTTTAAAAGTTTCACTTAATTTAGACAACTATAGAGTGAGATATAAGCACCTAAACACAACCAGGTCAACATGCACAAACAGAATGAGCATTAAAATGTTTCTCAATTTCAAACCAACTTATAGGCTGAATCAGGTCAAGCTTAAAGAGAAAACTTTTTAGATAACTATTCATATTCTCCAAATCATCAAATAAAACTCAATTTTTAGCTCTCTAGCTCAAATTATGATTGAAACACTGAGACTGTTAAACCAAACCTCTAAAACTCGAATTCTGCATGTTATGAACACTAATCCAAATCAACCAAAACAAGTAAATTACTTACCAATTGGATCAATACAGCCTTTAAGGATGATAATTGATGGCCTGAAATGGCTTTAATCTTCCAAAATTAGCTTGTAAAAATCAGCTTCACTTGAAGAATTCTTAA